>VXBR01002162.1:1007430-1052991 GCA_013400215.1 Cisticola juncidis | reverse complement strand
CGGGACCGTCCTCTGGTTTGCTGATGGTTTATGTTTGATAGGCACGTGAAATGGGTGGTAATATATTTACCTTTGATATGAGTTCCTTGAATTCGGAACTGCGGCCTGTTCAAACAGAAGCCTGCTGTTTGAACAATTCCGATTGCCAGGAATTAAGATATTGGCACATGAGAAATTATGTTCTTAAAAAGATTAAAAAAAAAATAAAATCTGAGATTCAGAAGTGTAGCATTAAAAATAAAAATCAGAGAAGGCATGGCAGAGCCTCCCATAAGGGCGTGAGGGCAGAGCTGGCTGCCGAGCACTTGTGAGGGGCAAAGCAGGACACAGAGGCAGGACCCGNAGGGCTTCAGTGAAGAGATGCCTTCCTGAACATGTGAGAAATATGTTTCCAAATATCCACTGATATTCTATTGCCTAAAAATGTTTAAGATAACCTCCCTTTCCCTTTCCCTTTCCCCCTCCCTTTCCCTTTCCCTTTCCCTTTCCCTTTCCCTTTCCCTTTCCCTTCCCCACACTGAAACCACACCACGGTGACTCCCTTCTGTCAGGAGCATCCCTGGGACCTGAATCCAAACATTCCCGGCTCAGCCGTGTGTTTTGCAGAGAAGTAAATTGGGAGTACCTAAAAGGCAGAGTGTGAATGTCTGGGAATGTTTTCTGTGAGGAGAAGCAGGAGGTACATTGTAGATTATAAATACTTTGTGTGGGAGAGCGTCACAGCAGAGGGCCTTGAATTAAGAGAGGCACATCAGAGCCTTTTGCCAGATCTACTGGCAGAACACCAAGAATATGGATAAGGGCATTCTTGACATTCTGAAGTGAAGGGGCATTAAAATAGTACTATGTGGCATTCATTGGGAATAAATTAATGTCTTCTATCATAGTTGTAGCTATCCAAGGTTTCTCTTCATTAGGAAAACAGAAATTGTCATATTTTAACTTTTAACCAATTTTTTATTCTACTGGCCTGTGTGCCTATCAGCTGCTCACACCTAATCTACAGAGAAATTTCCTGGGCTGAATATAACTTATTCTGAAACATATAACATTGACACACAGCTTCCCAATGTCCAAATGTGTTTCCCTTCCAGACTTGAGCCAGAAATAGACTTTTAAGTAAAGGAATAAGAATATAGCACTAGAAATGAAACATTTTAGGACAATGTTAGGGTGGTCATGAAATTAATTTTCAAAGTCTCCATCAACTCAGTGTGTGCACATGATTATTTTTGTATAAAACCATTCAGTGCAATAATTTTGACTAAAAATTACTTAGGGCTCTGACTCATAAGCAGTAGATGTTGTAGTGGCCTGAAATAGTATTGGGGGTGACTGCAGGAGGTTGACTGCAGCTGCCCTTGCTGGGTGCTGTGTTCTGGTTTCTGTTGGCACAGCTGGCACAGTGGTTTAAACTCTTGTGGGTCATGAGTCTGAGCCCTCAGTTCTCTGCTGTCAATAAAAATGCAGAGAAGATAAAGACATAGTAGCTAGATTGTTATCCTTTGTTTTACAGCATCCATCAAAGCCCTACTTTGTAAATGGAAATCAAATTAAGCTTTCCAATATTACAGCAGCTATGAGTCTTCCAAATGATGATGGATTGAAATAATTCATGCAAAAGCCTAGGATATCTCATCTATCCCATCTGGTGGATTTAGTCTCAGAGCCTTTCAGGGACATTATTCAAATGTTTCTGGTAGGAGGTGAATGTAATTGCTGCTTGAAGAGCTATTTGGGAAGGGAGGTTATGATTTCTTTTAATATAATATTTAATTACATACAAATAATAAAGCAGCTTAAATAAGTTTGTAATGTTCTGTAAAAATGTAATAACCCTTTCTTTCCTCACTGATGGGCTCTTGCTTGTTTTTATTTGTCTCATAATGCACCAGTGGTGAGTGATGCATGGTGAAAAGGATTTAATGGGAGTCTGCCTTAAATTGAAGTATCTGCCCAGTGTTTAGTCAGTGCTGCAGGGCAGAGACAGAAATAGTCTGGTTCTTTTTTCCCCCATCTGAGGTATATGTGACACCTTCTTGCTACTAGGACTGCTGTTCAGCTGTGGTTTTGGATTCAGTTTTGGATTAAATACTAGTGCTGCATGCACATATTCTCTTCCTCCTATAAAATAAGGAGTCGGTGTGCTTTGAAAACATTTCATTAGCATGGTATCTCCTAATGCTGTAAACATACAGAAACACAGGCAAGATGAATTCAGCTAAATTAAAGAAGGCAGGCTGGTGGGCAAGGAGGAGCCTTGTTTGGTATCAAACAAACAGAGGCTGTTTGCTGTTGTGACACAATAAATTCAACAGTCCTACACCCTGCTATGAAAGTGGGGGTTTTTCTAATTATGAAAAACTGAAGTTATGAACATTGGTTTCAAGTTTCTTGCTGGGTGAAACAAGCACAAAATCTGTCCATTAGAATCTTGTTTCAGACTATCTCATGGTTAGTGAATGCAGGAGGGCTGATCAGATATCAGTGTGCAGAAGGGTGGGGAACATGATCAGCAGCATTCAGAGCCTCTGAAACACACGGGGTGGGTGTAGGGAGCAAGTTCTACACCACGAGTTAAAATCTGACAGCCTATTGGAAACCTGTGTTTATATTTCAGAAAATACTTTGTTTATGATTTATAACAACTATTGAAATATCCCCGGCAGTGCTACTGTGTCACTCTGTGCAGACTGTAATTGTGGAAATGGCTGGGTAGAGTCAAATTCTACTGTAAAGTAAAAGTTCAACAGGTATAAAATTGTACACTTTCTAACATTTGATCTGAATTCAGAGCTTTTCTGACAGTTCTGAGTTCTACTAAGTGGTTTGACACTCTAGGCTATTGAACAGTCTTGGAAATAGGTGCACATTTTCTGTTGAGTGTATCTTGGAAGAAATAAGGTAAATGGATATATATGTGTGTGTGTGTCTGTGTGTGTCTGTGTGTGTCTGTGTGTGTAGGGCACACACTGTAGCTGCAGCCTTCTTTGTGTTCCCTTTCAACCAGATTGTTCCTGAATCTCTCAGCCAACACCACATTGAAGACATCTGTGATACCCCACTCCCCTGGATTGCCACAACAAGGCTCTGCAGAGAAGGTAATTTAGCTCCCAGGTGAACAGAATATACTGGAATGATGGGTCACTGATACTATGGGAACACCTGACAGACCCATCTGAATTATGCCATAAGAAACCATAAGGTTCTGCTGTGCAAATCCACAGTAAAAGAGAGTCATGTTTTGAGTTTTTTTCTTGTTTTAAAAGGGCAGGTTTAGTTTGAGAAGGTACTCAGACCTCATGGCACTCAGGGGCCTAAAGATACAGAAAGGAACTCTGTGGCATTTTCAGAAGTGCATAGGTACATAAATACTTCTGAAGGACCACAGTGCTTCAGTTAAAGTGCGGCTTTAAGCACTTAAATTTTTGAAAAGCTCATATTTTGTTTTCATAGAATATCACTAAAATGTGATACCCCCCAGAAAGGAAATCAGATGTAGATTTGCAGTGGGAGGTAAATGTATTTTAGATCCCATGTCATTAGCACCATCTGAAGCAGTGTGTCTATATGCCACAGGAAAAGCACAACTGCAGCATTTCCATGTAAACTGCCCCAAAAGTGACAGTTTGTTGCAAGATCCAGGGAACTCTGAGGGGAGGGAAAATGCCAGTGAAACTGTGGGCTTGCTAAGCTGGGTGCAGCTGCAGTTCTGATCGTTGCTTCCATGAAGATGGGAAGGGTCTCAGGAGAGAGGCGCAAAGCTAAAGGTATAAACATGAAGCAGCTGCATGGGAATGAGCAGCTGGAATTCTGGAATATGTGGGGAAGGGTTGCACTGCTTTCATTAGAATTGTTGGTGCAGGCAGAGACTGTGTTTAGAGGATCCATCCTGTGTTTGGTGCTTTAACAGGTGAGCACCTAAGAAAGTTGTGAGTCCTGAGATACTGAGCATCAGGATCAGTAGTTGTCACTTGCTGGCATTAAAGGCAGAGAGTTCAAATTGCAGAGATCAACCTTAAAGTGCTTTCATAGGAACTTCAGTGTGCATCAGAGTGTCTGGTTTTGTCCCCAAACCTGGCACAGGATGTTACTTTTTCAAAGCAGAAAGAGCATTTCCATCCGAAATATGCCAGAGCTATTCTGAATGTCTTTGGCACATTAAATGTATTAATGCTTTGATCTCACATTAATGTGAGGTCAGAATCCTCTTGGCTTGAAAAGGAGCTTGTCAAGAAGCTCTATCTCCCTCTCCTCATGAGTTTTTCTTTTGCTGGTAGTTTCCAGGCTCATAGTTCATCCTCTGGCATAACTCATGCACCTGCTATTCAATACAAAAGCTAGCATAAATGCTTATGTTGCTTACTTGAAGCTTTGGTACACAAGCAGATTTTTTGGTAGGGTTTCTTGTCATTATTTTTTAGAGTTTCTGGTTTTGTTTATTTATTTGTTTGTTTAATATATTATAGAATGGTTAGGGTTGAAAGGGCCACAAAGATCATCCCTTTCCAGCCCCATGCCATGGATGGGAACTCCCTCCATTAGAATAAGCTGTTGAGGGTTTACAATACAAAAGCAGCTAGCAACAGAAAGCTTGCACAAAAGTGAGGGAACAGGCATGGTGATTCGGTGTGACTGACAATGCTGTTAATCTGCCTGGCCTGGCAGTTGGGAGGTAAGCTTCTTACAAGTGTTTGTCTCCTTAGGAATTCCCCTCTGCTTAACCAGTGATAAAGAGATGATGGTCCATTTAACCACAAAGGCTTCTCCACCAGCTGCCTCTGTATTTATTAGCACAGTTTCTATAACATGAGAATAATTTATAGTACAATGCCATATCTGATTACAGAAGTGTTTTGTGATATTTTCTGTTTCTTGTGAGTTGTTTAATATGAGGCAGCCATGCAGAAATGCTTGGGTGTGTGAAGTTAGTGAGCCAGTTAATTAAGTTGCAAGAGCCAATGCACTCACAAATGGAATTTTGAATGTACCAGTTATTTCATTCATGGAACAAAATTGCTTGTGGATCTGAAGATGCAAAATCTTGCAGACAGGCTTGTTTCTCTGAATTCCAGAGGCATCATAACTAGTCTACACTTTGTGTTTAATTTATAAATGTCCTAATATGGGAGTTTATGTTTTAACTACTTTAATAAAGCAAATCCTTCAGCAAATCCACTCCTGATTTTGCTTCACCTGGACCAAAACCAATGTAAATTTCTTCCTTTCTCTTTGCAATGAAAGTATGTTATACTTAAAAAAAAAAAAAAAAGTTTGTGCGAGCTTACTTTTTGGGTGGGCATGTCTTATTTTTTTGTTGGCAAGTATATTTTGGAGGGGAGAGTCTGGAGATTTTTGAGGGGGTGATTTTTGTTATCATAGGGGGCATTTCTTTGAGAGAGAAGGTGCCTTAGTTATTCCTATTGCCTTCAAAAGTGCCATGTGTGGGGTTTGAGTTCACACAAATTGGGTTAATCTGGGACTGTCATAAAGGGCATATGGTCCTGCAAGGAGCATATGGCCTGGAAGAATTCACTCATTGTGGTGCCCCAGCACCTCCCCAGCTGGTCTGTCCATGGGTAAACTGAGGTGTTCACTGGGGAAAACTGCACATTACCTGGGGAGGCAGTACCAGATTCATTTTATGGGCCAGGATGCTCAGTCCCCATTGTAAGCTATTTACTGGAATGGTTTTACCTCAAAAAATAGCTCAGGAATTAAAGAAAAATCTTGGCACAAAGACCGTCTTTGGAAATAATCCATATGACAGTAAGATTGCTATTTTGGAAGGTTATAGCCTTTTGAATTTCATTAAAAATGTCTATTAAATACTCTAAAATTATATTTGAATATCATAGACCATCTTTCCAGTTTTACAGATGTTATTCAGCTGACCTTAACAGAATTACATGTTTGTTTGGTTTTTTAGAGTTTGGAGAAAACTGTCTCCATGGCTGAACTTTTTCCACTAAATGTATTATTGAAGAGGCTGATGATGTTTGCTGTGATTCTGTATATTAGTTGTGTTTCGCCCATTGTTTCCCTACTTGATGGCAAACATAAGGTTTTGAAGTAGAAAATAAAATAGAATTTCACCTGTATACTCAAGGCAGCCATCTAAAGATCCATGGTTTTTCAGTGCTTGTAAAGTTCTAAGCATAAAAACAAATTCCTTGGATATTTTTTTGTCCCCATCTACAGTAACTCTACACCTCTTAGCTTCAGATGCTTTTGCAGAGTCCTTGAATAGTGATGTATCTATGTAAACAAAATGCAGGGTGGCCTTAGAGATCCTTCTGTACTGGTAGATTTTAAAGCTGCATATATGCAAATCAGGATTCCCTATAAACACAGTAACAGTGAAAATCTACTGTTGTTGAAGCAAAAATAAGCTTGTGTGACAGACCCCAAGATAATTTTCCAGAACGCCCTTTTGATAAGAGGTATACAAGAAAAGGAACCCTCCTGTATAGATATGAGAATTTGATATGAAAATTCTTGTTTCCATGAATATCACAGTATCGTATCTAAATACGCCTCTTTTCCAAGTAGCAAAGTCAGCACTTAGTATGCTTATTCCTCCTCTTGAAAAAAAAAAAAAAAAGGAAAATTAGTAGGGGGCTTGGGGCTTTTCATTCTCTTTGGCTTTATCAGTACTCGTGTTCTTTACATGCTCTGTAGTGAATACTTTTGTGAATTCTAATGTTTAAAAAAAATCTTAACTTTTTTTAATTGTCCCTGCTGTTACATTTGATTAGCAACTACTGCAAGATAGGGCCCAGTTTTGCTTTCTAAGGCAAAATAATCCCAGATCAGTTTGAGTCAGAAAGGCACTCACGACGTTACCTAGTCCAGGCTCCTGCTGAAGGCAGGGTCAGATACAAGACCAGCCTGCTCAGAGCCTTACCCTGCTGGGTTTGTAAAACCTCCAAGGACTGAGACAAGGCTCCTTGTTGCACTGCCTAGCTGTGCTCATGACACAAAGATTTCTGTCCTCAAATCAATCTGCCTCTCTCCTGATTCAATTTGTCTTTTATCTCTCATCCTTGCACCACACGTTGCTGTGAGGAGCCTGCTCCTGTCTCCTTTATCCCTGTAGGTGCTGGGGACCTGCTGCCCAGTGTCCCCAGAGGTCTTGCTGCTCCCAGCTGTGTCAGGGCTCGCTGCTCTGGCTTTAACAAGTGCCAGGTCTAGGGAGGACAGTCCCTTTCCTGGACCTGCAGCCTGTCCCTGCCAGCACAGTTTGGGGTGCTGGGGACAATCCCTTCCCTGGCCCTGCAGCCAGTCCCTGCAGTCTGTCCCTGCCAGCACACTCGGGGTGCTGGGGCCATCCCAGCTGCTGGAGCACACCCTGGGTTTATGTTCAGCTTGTTGGGAACCAGGATCCAGCTCTTTCCCAGCACAGCTGCTCACAGCCAGACACTCCTCACTTTGTGCTCTTCCACAGGGTTGTTGCATCCCAAATGTAGGACCCTGCTCTTGTCCTTGTCAAATTTCAGAAGTTTTGTGCTGTCTTAAGTCCCTCTGGATGCATTCAAGCCTCTTAACTGGTTTCACTGGGTTTAAACACACCAACCAAGCTGCAAATTTGCTGGGAGGAGTCAAACTGATTTTTTTTAAGGTAAGCCTATAACAAATCTGAAAATACTGGAGAGCTTTCTCATTATGATTTTAGTCTATTGGAGTGCATGTTTGGATATGATTGTGGAAATGCTTCCTGAAACTCTTTAAGGAATTTAAAGTTAGTGGAGCAAAACTTAGTTTGAGAAGTGTGATGTATTTGTGTGCAGGAACAATTAAACCACAGAGGGTTTTGGTAAAAACATCTCTGCAGGTTGTTCTTCTGTGTGTACATTAGTTGGTACACAGAGCTGCAAACACAAAATATCTCTCATATATTTTGTGAGAAGGAAATCATCTTCCTCTGCAGCATTTCAGATTCACTTGGCTTTTCCAGAACAGCCAGGACGTGTAACACAGGGAGATCACACACGAAGAAAACCTGCACGTCAGTGTAAGAGCCTCAACATTCCAGCCTTTTGGCAGCAGCAAATCCTGCCAAGGAAAACCAGCTAGATACCTAAGCAGAGCAAGTCAACAGGAAATAGCCCATGAAAAAGGTTCCAGCAGAAAGCCACTGGGGTTTCTTAGCACAGTGAGTATAAATTTCACAGATTATATGCTTGTTTAGTCATCAAGGTAAATCTGGGGAAGACAAGATCTCTTAACACTAACACAATTAGCAAATGGTACGGAATTAATCAGTGTTCCATGTATTACCATTTTGCTTTTAACTCAAACATTTTTAGATGTTCTTTGCCTGTCAAAGTGCTCTACATTTGTTAATTAACTCCATCTGCTGAAAGCCTGGTCTGGCAGTTTAATAACATAATGAGTTGCTTTATTTAAAAATTGTGCTTGAATGTGCTACTGTTGGTCAAAACAAAGAGAATTTAAGGCTAATATATCTTGGAAATGTCCTTATTGTGCAGGTGATGTCAAAATATCTTAACCTGTTTTATCTATAGTTCTCCACATTTGAGATTTATAGAAAATGGTATGCCATGCATTTCATTATGCAAAACATTAAATTCAACAGAATAATCTTGAGCACACTAGCCTTTTTATGTAGATCATGTTAAGAAGTTTAAATAAACCCACTGAAAGCATGAATGGGCTTGAATTTTGCAACTTTGAAACTGCAAGTGAAAGAAAAACTGCAAAGAACTAATTTCACAACTTTTTGGTGAATTCTGTTTGTACCTGGTAGAGATATTGGTGTTCATTTATTAGACCTTTTGCAATGCGTATTCTTTACCACAAAATGCAGATTTTCTTGGCGAAGTCATGGACATACTGTTACATTCTTAATGAATATGGGGAAGGAAATGATGCAGTATTTATATTCATTCCATATGTTGTAAGTTGCTTTAGGGTGTATATTGATATTGTGTATAGAACTACTCTCATTTCACATATATCCTGAGGCAAAATAATGCTTTGATATAACAACTTAATTGTTATTATTGAATCCCAAGCAAATTTCTGACTAATTTTTGACTCTGGCTTCCTCATTATATGTACTTAATTGTAAATCAGTAATACATTTTTAAATACTTAATGTTTTCTATTCAAGGAATCTCTGTGCCTGCTCCTGCAGAAGCCACAAGCATTCTGCCATGTTCATAATTAGCCTCATGCTGTTCTGCCATTAATAAATAAGATTATATTGCACTTTCATAGCCTTTATAGCCAAGCAGCCAATAGATTGTATAGCCTGACATGTAGATGACAGGCAATTGTAGTTCACCTAATAATCTGGAGGGTTGTCCTAGGGTTCAGCTTTTTGCTCCTGGGAGATTAACTGCTGCAGATAAAGAATTAGGAGAGAGGATGCCATGACGACCCATCTAATGATGAGTAAGTGGCTAGGTGAGGGATCCTTCTGCCACACATGCTGATAAAAATGCTTATCAAAAACAGTGGAACCCCACTGGTAGGGAATACTGACTTTTTCTTGCATCCATTTCTGGTTTTCAGCAGAACTGAAAAGCACATTTTCTAATGTGTAAATACCTACACTTAGAAATTGTCACTTATCAACATTTTCTTTGACAAAACTGAGGTTTTTAACCTTCTTCCTGCTGTGTCACTGTTGTGCTATAAGCTTTCCAAAATATTTTTATAGTTGAAGAGAATATCTTCCCAAACATTTGCAGATATTGAGTGTTGTTTCTACTTGATATTCTTGTTTACAATGCAAATCCCATTGTAAAGAACTGCTGAAGTAATATCATTGTTAATGTGGGTATTGCAGACCCTTTGAATTACAAGGCTGCACAAAGAGCTGAACTGTGTTAGCTGCAATGACCCTCAGGTCTTCCTGTGCCTTGCTGCTTTTCAGGATGGCTTCCATCTTAACCATACACATTTGTGTCCTTCCTTCTTCCTTCCTACATATCTTGTAATGCAGTCAGTGCTATGAATATTCAATATGACCAAAAAAACACGTGTTTAACATCATTTTTGGAACTTGCCATCCTATGGAGTTATTGACAGTAAAGATTTTGCACAACCCTTTAGATTGCCTACATGAGTATAAACAGCACAACCAAGAATGGATCACCTGGTAACCTGCAGGTGTTGGGAGTTATGTTTAAAATCTGTTATCAGCCTGGTTTTGCTCCTTTTATTAGTATTTAATAGTATTGTCCCTATTCCAAACAGAATGTTTTATATACACATATCTCACATATATACATGTCATATATATTTGCATATATAATAAAAGAAATGCTCTTGTACACTCAGGGTAAAATACAGTTGCCTTAACCACTGGTATTGTCCCCTATAAATTACACAAACTTATTTGTCATGGTCTAATCTTTATAACTGAATAGAAAACTGACACTGCCAGGGTGTGAATACTAGCAGCACTTGTAACAAAATAAGGAGTAGTTGGTGACAAGCACACAATGTTCTCTTACAAATTCTACCTGCTGTCTGCTCTTAGAAGTTTATAACTATGATTAATCTATCTAATCCAAATTGCTCCTTTATCACTGCCAGAGTTCATCAAAAACAGACTTAAGCCTAAAAATAATCTGTATTTGCAATAATTTATTAATATCTATTTAATAATAAATAACTAAACCTTGGGGAGTTACTGGACTGTAACCATTAAGCAAATCCTGTCTGTAAGTAGATGCAGTTCTAGCTTCTTTTGCTTCACTGAAAGTGCCTGGATGGAAAATAAACTCAGCCTATGTAGTTGAGCTTGTGGAGATAATCAGGTTGAAAGTCATATTGCAGATTAAAAATAAGATCTACAGGTTCCTCATGTCTGCTGTAGCCTGACTGTGCTGTATCTGTATACACCTGCCCTAATGTCCTTTTGTTTCCTGGGAATACAACCCTTTTATCAAAAACTTGAGGAATTTATGCTACACTAGGACAATCTCCATTGATTTCTTTAAAGTCACTCAGAGAATACATCTGGGTATCCTTTGCTTCAGAAGATGTCTCTTCTTAAAAGCATAACCCACAGCATTAGCTACCACAATGGATTGCAAATATGCAATTTATCCAGACCACTCTAGCTCGTTGAAAATTCTGACTATAAATATACTTCTGGTAACTGAATATTCAGATATATACCTAATGGAATTTTCAGAAGTGCCTAACTGGCTCCTTCCCATTGATGTCAAAGGAAAACAAGTGCTTTTGGAGCAGTACTCTTCAGCCAGAAGTTTTTATTATTAATTGAAAACAGCTCAGGTTATATATTATGAGCATATTTCAGTTTGGTTTCCCAAAGTGTCTCCATAATATCCAGGCAATATTTATTTGGCTTGACAGAGTTAAAAGGGGTTGCACAACCTGAGTAATTTACTATTTTAACGGATGCTTAGCTGAGGGTGTGTTGTTTGGCACAGGTTCAAGCAGGCACTAATTAGAAAACAATGTGAGGGCCAAGGTGATGGCTGAAAAGGCCTTACTTTGCTGAGCCCCATCATGCATTACTTAATTTTGTCAGTGTTTAAAGAGACTTTTAGAGCACCATGGGAACGTGTATGGTCAAAATGGTCTTTCTGGGGAAAAACATTTCAAAACAAAGCAGCTGGATTTTAAGAAACTGGGAAGATATGAGAGTAGTCAACTCAATAAAATTGAAAAGTAAATGGAATTCTCTGTGTGCCCAAGGTAAGATCATGGAGCTCTGACTAATAATTGTTAATTTAATATGAAAATTAACTGTGAAGGGGGAAGAGTTACTTACACAGAGCTAGTTTGCACTGTAGATACTCAGAAAGGACAGTTCTGGCAGTTGGCTTGTACCTTATGTATCACATATAATATTGCTTCTTTTAATTCATCATTAATCTTATCATTTTTATCTTTGCATTTGGTTATCTAGTTGTCTGTAACAAAGTCCACATTGATCAGGATAACTGAAGGAATCTTCAAGATATCTAGGATAGGTTACTCAATCATTTTTGTTGTGCAATCTGATTGAAGGGAGAAAGGGGGATTTGTGCTGGCTGTGAACTTCATCAACTTTAATGTTATAAATCTAAGGAATCCTAGAAACCAAAACCATAAAGGCCTTTTTTTCTAGTTTTTCCTGTTAGTGCACAGGTCTTTGATTGCTGAGTTCTATACTACAAACTGCAACTTTGCTTTGCTTTTTACAGTAAATTACTTACAGAGACTTTGAAGTACTTGGGTAGGGTCTTTTAGATGGTGGCTGATTTCATCATGTCAAATGTGACACACAATGGTGTGGGAATGGTGAGTAAATTTTCCCTCTGGATGACTGCAGCTGCTTTCTTCAGACATGGGTATGATTTTTGCTTTAGTCTTTTTATAAAGGAATTGTAGCTCAAGTCTTTTTTGAGTGTTTCAGCTCTGCTGAATGATTTGCAGGAAAATTATAGACAAAACTGTATTTCTTAAGAATAGTCTCAGCCTGGGGCCTGAGTGAAACCTCCAGTCATCCTTTCCAAGCTGAATGATGCTGAAAGGACAAATGAAAAAGGAATAAGGGAGGGGGGATGTGCTCAGAAACTACGAAATTCATATGAGTCCCTTGCATGGTTTTGGCTATGGAAAATGTAATCCTCTGACCAGAGTTGCCCGATGGGCTCTCAAGACTTAGACTTTGGAACTTTCTTTCTCCTTTTGCCTTTTACTATAAGGAAAAGCAATAGTGCAGCATCCTGCATGTTAAATCAGTGCACAGGCCAGTAAAGATGAGAACAATACATATGCAGAAGGCTCTGGGAGTGCAGCACTGACAAATGAGGAAGAAAATATTAATATTCAAGAGAAAGCAGGTTTACATGGGAAGTTGAGCTGTTTTTTCAGCTCCATTACTCCGTATAAACCTGGCAGAAGTTTGGCATTCCCTGTAACAGGACTGAGCTCCAACCCAGGGAGAATACAAAGTGCAGGAGAAACATGGTAAATAAAGGTGTAAGGTGTGCCTTGATCTCTAGGGTAGCACGATACTTTCCATGTCTGTATAGACCAGCCCTGATTGTTTTCTAGTGCCTTCAGTTGTCAAGAGTGAGATCAGTAGGTTTTGTCCCACATTTGAGGAATTTAAATACTGGTTGGAATATTTGGTTTTCTGTAGTGCATTCCATTGCAGAGCATCTTGTTTTGCTTTTGCCTCTCCCACTTCCTTTCAGAATTGTACCAGCAGCCTACAGGCTTGTTCAGCATTTCAAAGGGGCAATATGATTCCCAGATCAGAATGGTGTCAACAGGAGACAGTCTGCCCAGTGTCAGGTTTTTTGTAAGTTGTTTCTTTGTTTGCACTGTGAAATGAGAAGGGGGGAAAAATCAAATTGTGCACAATTGGCTCCAGTGAATGCCAAGAGACAGTAAACGCCTTGTTTATTGCCTGTGGAAGGCTGGTAACTCGCTGAATTTCCATCGAGGCTCCTCCATAAAGATCTCCCTTGGAGCTGGTTATGCAATCGATGGGGCAGGGTTTTGGCTTCTGGAGCAGCAGGCTTGCATAACATGGTTTATAATCCAGCACTCCCTTCCCAGCCTGAAAGGACCTTTTTCATAAGACATTCTCTACAACAAAAAACTGCTTGCACATCTCTACAATATTACTGAAATAATGGGATCCTGACTCTTAAAAAAAACATACTACAAGAGATTTTTTAACTTGATCTCTCTGTATATAGGCTCTTTTAAAAAATAATGAACAAGTTCCTCTTTTTTTCATACCATGAAGGCTACTTTGTATTTTATTAGTAGAATTCTTGTTGATACAACACTGAAGAAATTAAATTATGCCAACTAAGCACTTCTTGGAGGCCTTAACACAAACAGGCTGGTTTTTGAGAGCTTCATTTTTCTTACACAACCTGTACTTGAAATCAGAGGTGACCAAACTGCAAGTAGGAGGTTTTGTCTGTGCAGCTGGGAGAGGGAGGCCTGCATGGCACTAATGCCACAAAGCTGCTGTCTGTGGAGAAGTGCAGTGGTTACTTAAGGACAATGGGAATTGGGATGTCTTGTTCTTTATTGCAGCCTAAGGGCACACATTCTTCTTTCTCTAACAAGAAACTTCCCTCTATTCTTCTTCTTCTTCCTTCATAACATACGCTGCCCATCTGCAGATGCTTGACTGCTGTGTGCATGCTTGTGTCCTCACAGAAATGTATGGATCTGCCTCCAGCCTGGTGAGAACTGCAGGGCAGCTGATGCGTGGTGTGTGTGTGTTGCAACCTCCCCTGCTCCTGGCCTGTCTGGGCAGCTTTGTACATCACTATGAGGGCCCATGCAGCAGAAACTGACATAAACATTTCTATTACTACTTTATCTTGCAGTTTCTAGGACAAAAAGCAGAAATGTAGGAAAAAATGTGAAAATGAAGTCTTTGGGAATTGGAAGTGGGCAATCTAATATTCTTCCCTCCTGTCACTGAACTGCCCCACTGAATCCTCATGCCCAGCAAGAAAAATGTTCTCAGCTCATTACAAACGTGGAGGTTCTCTGGGAACTCATGGATTATGAACTGGTGGCTTGGAAAGAGCTGAAGTGACACATGCATCTCACATCATTGTCAGCTGTAATTGCAGATGATTGGTCTTTCTGAAAATACTTTTGGGGATGAAGATGTGGTACTGCTATTTCAGACAACAGCAATCAGAATGACATGTGTGACATCACATGAAATCTGTTATCAAGATGTCTGTAGCAGTCATTACTTGCTTTCCTTCCATGAAAGCAGATATGAAAGATGAAACTAAGAAATGTGTTTATTTAGATATTACTCATTTAAGTTTTGGGACAAAATTACTAAGAGTTCTACATCTGGTTGCTCAAGTCCTTATTCACCAGAGAAGCAGCATGGACAGCAGAACTGAAAGCTTTGTAAATGTTGCACAAATATGAGTTGTGACACATTTATGCATTTTTAACCCACTGTCCTCAGGAACTGGACTCTGCCAGCAACATTCACAGGGAATGGTTTTTACTGGAAAACATTCACTGCAGAAAAATTGTTTCTCAACTCTCCATTGTTCCTCTGCTGCCACAACCATTGTCACCATTATTCTGCTCTTTCATTACACAAATGAATTTCCTTTCCCAATATCTGGATTGTCCCCAGTGAGGTGGTAATCAGAGGGGCTGCTGGTTTTGTCTAGTGGATTCTCTGACACCCAAGGAGATGATTATTGGATCAATCACAGCACCAGAATATTTTAATTTACATCTCTTGGAGTCACTAAGCATGTTCAGTTTGGATGTGAGTAGCAGGAAAACTATCTTTCAGAATCCACTTCTTTCAACTCCCTAAGAGGCTGACAAAAATAACACTAAACCTCCAGCAGGAATTGTTCAGATTCATATTTTGAATGGCAGTTTAGTTGTAGCAAAATAAACTCTGAGATGTGGCATGGGCAAATTAAAATAAATTCTTAGATTATTTTGGATTTTATTATTGAAATGGATTCATAATATCAGCTGCATATAAATCAGGACAGAAGTTTAGAGGTTATTCATAACAGTTAAATCTTTTATGAGGAACTGCACATTTATGATTTGGGGCTACCTAAAAGGCAAAATATGAGTCCCTGCACACAATCTGGATGCTTTCCACTCAGCAACCCTAGAGTTTCATCTGTGAGAAACTGGAACCAATCAAACATTCTGTTTATGCAATCTATGTTATTTAATGAGCTACTGTCTCTGGAGTTATTTGATCTTTGACAGTTTAGGGGTGGGGTTGGGAGGTACAGTTGCATTCTCACTGGTAAAATCCACATTAATTTCAGAGTTTTTAACTGAGAGAAATGTGGGGTCAAAACACATTCATCGAATTGTGTATGATTGCTAGTCCAGTTCTTACAGTAAAAACAAGTAAAGTTGTACGAATTCAATTTTAAATTCAGCCTTTCATGCTCTGAAAGAGTCTGGAAAGGTTAATCATGAAACCAAAATCTATATCTGAAATTATGAAATGCCAAGTAAGTTTCCATGGACAAGACTTACTGAACAAGAGAACTTTCAGTTTTGCTCCTTTAAAAGCCCTCAGCTCTGTTTGTCTGGCTCATTCAGCACAAAACGAAAAAAATTTCCACTCATCTCCCCTTGAAAGTGTTCCATTGAGCTCAGGAGCAAGGCCAGAGGGGACAGAATGTGTGCAGCTCTAGAATTACAGCTGTGAATTAGTCTTACAGTTATGCATTAAACTAGAAACATGCTATTTATATTACAACATTTATACGATATACTAGCATTTTTTATGGACACCAATATTAGTGAGTGTGAAACTGGATTTTTTTTTTTTTTTTTCCTTAACTATGGGTTAAAACTCTTTCTGCAGACTCCTTAAATATATTTGTAAGAGTAACATGAATCTAGAAGAGCTACAGCCATAAAATAAGCTCCCATCATATCCCTGGGTGTTCAGCTGCCCAGCTCTGTCTGTAGATCTGTGTCAGTGCAACCCCCTGAGCACACACACCTCCTCCTTGGCTACCCAAGATGTATTACTGCTGTATAAATCAGTCAGAAGTATAAACTATGTTTATTAAAAAATCTCTCTGCATTCGTCATGGTATGTAGTGGATGCTTTGCATGAAGGTTATATGAAACAAACAAAATTTGTCTTATCAGGTTATCTAGTTATGTAGCAATCTGCGATAATTCATTGCAAGCAGAAAAGCAACATAATGGGGAAAGTTTTCTGTTTATTGGAAAAAAATCAAATTAGCAACTTCAGAAATAGCCCTGAGTCAGACAGCTAGCTCTATTATTATGTTACTTAGAAGCTAATGTATTATGAACAAGTGCCAAATATTTCTGTGTAATGCAGAAGAGATTAAATGGAAGCTTCTATTTTTGAGATCTGCTTTGTAGCATTCATGTAATCAACAGAAAGTCCTAGATAACAAGTAGTACACAGATAGCCCTGCTAATTATGAATAATTATGTAAATGGTTATAATCTCAGAATAGTACTTATCTGAGGGATTAATACATACCAATCAACAGAAAAGTTTTGAAAATGAGTTTACCAAAAGTCAGTTATGTTTATTTTTAAATGGTGATGTGGGAGCATAACTCAGCTATGTAGTTTTTTTTAAAGTCACATTCCTAGCCCGAGGAAGGAGAAAACTCCCTGAGAGGGCTGGTCTGCACAACTACATCAGGTTTTGAATCTGCTTAGCTAACTTGCACAGTGCTTGGTTGTCAGAGAAGACAAAAGTTGTGAGTTTCTGAATATGCTTCTGTGCAATTCTTGGCCAGCTCAGTCTGGGTTTATACTTTCTGCATTATTTCTTTGCTGGAAAGGTCAGTGTGTAGGGCTGTAGGGTTGGATATGGTAAGAGTAGTTTCTCCAGTTAATACATTGCAGTGGCAGCTCCAAAATGATTGTTCATGCAAATATTCTCATTTCTGAGACAAATGCCAAAAGTGATTTCAAAGATCTCTCTGTTCTAGGAAAGTTCAGATCCAGTTGACACTGTGCACAGCATTGTCAGTACAGGGGTTCAAACTGATCTGCTTTACTTTGAAACAGAATTTAGGATGCAGTTCTTAGAAATGTTTAGGACTCAACAGAATTGTCTAGGGTGAGTTCCACAGGAAAGGGCTTATTTAAAAATTCTCATCCAGAGCAAGTAGATGGCCTAGTTTTGAGTGAGAGAAAGCTGCAGCAAGCGTTGACTCACTCAAAACTGACCTCCTGACTTTCTAATTCTGTGCTTGTGGAGCCAGGGTAGAGAAGACATCAGGGAATTTACACTTTTAGCACAGATTTACAGGCTCTGACTATATTTGTGTTCTCTGAATAGTTACTCATTATTTAGCTTTGTGTGTGTAAAAATGCTGCCAGATTTGCAGTGATGGTTTAAGCCTTTGTGGGCAGCAGCAGCCTCTACCTTTCTCACTTTCCAGAGCCCATGGGAGGACCCAAAGCCCTCTCCTAACACAGAGTGGCACCTGAGCTGCACATGGCCCTGTGTGTGGAGCAGATCCCGCCCTGCAGCGCTCCCTGAGGAAAATCAGAAAATCCTCCTGTGGCCACCGGAGGAAGCAATAATTACAGCCCTGGGAGAAGGCAGGACACACTTCACAGCTTCCCAGCAGAGCAGCAGCGAGGTAGATATTGCTGATTGGAAGAGGGCCCCGAAGGCAATTACTGCTGCCTCATTAAAAGGGTTTAAAACACCTTCTCTTAAGACTTAGAACCGTTTTTATGTTGGCTCTGCAGGCTTTCTGAAAGTGGTTGAACAAGAAGTCAAGTTGTGTTTTGGTTTAGCTTTTGTAAGAGTACTGTTTAGAAAGGTCCTACTTCTAAGTCAGAAAAAACCTGTCTTTTCAATAGGTATTGTTGTTAATTCTGAAGTAAAGCATACAGAGACACCTTGTTCCTATTGACTTTCAAATGTTTGCATGCTATTTTAAAAAAACCAAACTTATAAGCTGAATCAAGTTCAATTAGGAAGTCTTTGAAAGAATTTTTTTTTGCAAGATGTATTAAATTTACTGTGATTTTTCTCCTTTATGCTACCAAATAAGTTATTCTTCGTGGGTTAAATTCTAAATTTACTTTCACTTGGGCAAATTCACTTTTGGTTTTAATGATGAAATAGCTTCAGTTTAGCTCCAAGTTTTGAAATTCAAAATACAACATATTAAATGATGTGATAGTAGCAAATACAAGATGATAATTATGCTATTGCTAAACATTTTGATTTTGATAGATGAAAGTTCTGGAGTTTTTCCTTCTACCACACAGTCTTGGTGTTAGGTATTAGTTTTCCCTCAATATGCATTTACACCATTTCCTCATTTGAGTAATCACTACCTCGTTTGAAAGAAACTTTAAAATTGCATAATTCTGTTTCTGTGAAATTCTGTAAAAGCCAATATTCACTTGATTTTGACTCTCAAATTCTTACCAGATGGTTGGATAAAGTTTATATTTATAAACAGTCTGTTCATGAGTAGGAAATCCTCCTGTGATTGCTGTGGGGATGAGATTTTGGGGTGTTTCAGGAGTGTGCCAGCATTTATCCACAGCAGCCTCCTGGGAGCTAAAGACAGACCATGCCTTAAAGGAGCCTGTGAGCTAACACAAAATTAACACTGTGAGAGGGGTAACAGGCAGGAGAGGAGGTTCTGAGGAAAGCCTGAGGTCTTTCCTCACTAAAAAGTGATGCATAGAATCTTTTTATAGCCATTTCAAGTGCTCAGTTTAAGGCAATAGAGTATTATTTATTGGCCCAAGTTCAGGGGGATTTTTTCTGAATGGATTTTCTCTGAATGGAGAGGATGTAGAGTGTATGTTTTTCTTGAGCTGTCTCACAGTGCTTGAGCCTCTGTTTCTGTTCATAAGGCTTTATATAAAGGATAATGATTAAAGATGTATTATTCTGAAAATAATGCCTTTTTCTGCACCTACCTGCCTCTCCTTTGTGGCCCCTGGAGCAGTTCCATCTCCTGTCTCTCGGGAGGGCCCTGCGCCCATCCCAGCACATCTGGGGAGGCTGTGCCGGTCCTTTCCGTGCACTGATGGTGCCTGACACGGAGCTGGCTCAGGGAAATCCTCCAGGGCATTCCCGGGGTGGCATGCTCCCTGAGCTGCCCAGTTATCTTAGCACGGTGACTGAGCAGCTTATCAGCTCCTTATCGCTGCTGTCACCGAGCAGCCACTGCCTGCCAGGCCGGGAGGGACCGTCTGGGACAGCTCTGCAGATGTGTTCCTGTGATTGGATTAGAGACTTGCAAGGACCTCCAAGCGATGCTCTTTGCTCGGGCATGAAGCACTCCCTGTGTAGGGCTGTTTGCATCTGAGCTTGTTTCCTCCTCTTTTAAACACACTTTGTTATTTTAAATTCAAACT
This sequence comes from Cisticola juncidis, assembly GCA_013400215.1. Taxonomy (NCBI): domain Eukaryota; kingdom Metazoa; phylum Chordata; class Aves; order Passeriformes; family Cisticolidae; genus Cisticola; species Cisticola juncidis. The sequence goes on along the minus strand of VXBR01002162.1, from coordinate 1,033,110 downwards.
GCCTCTGACACTGATTCCTCCCCGGTGGCAGCTCTGCTCTTTACCAACAGGAAGTTTGGCTCTTGTGTGGTTGTTTTTCACCAGCATGATTTCCCTCTCAAGAGGACTGTGCACACTAAACATATTCTCTAGATGTGCCTTCTGTCATCAGTGCTGTGCTCGGATTGTTCTTTATCGAGTCTCATATAACTGATGGGCCTTTCAGATTGTTTCTGAGCCAAGTTCAGAGCTCCATAGATCGTGGAAGCCACACTTAGTGATATATGGCTTTCTCCAGTGGTAATGCTTGGCTAAACAGTGTTGCTGTTACATGGATTAAATTTACATAACATCTTGTCTTCCAAGGTTTTTTCATTCATTTGGTGACAAGGCACAGTAGTTAATAGATCAAACCACAGCTACACTGAGGATGGAATTTCAGTCTCTGAAATGCTAAGACAACAGCTGTGCTCCCGTGGGACAATGTAAATCACAAAATCCTGGATAAAGTTTTTTCATTTATGTGGTTCTGGCTTAGCAACATGCATCCAGAGCTGATTAAACCCAGGCACTGAACATCTCTGGGAACTTCTGCAAACTGTCTTCATGGAAAAACTCTTCTTACTGTTGGAATTACATCTGGATACCAGCTTCAGCCTAAGAAAACCCAGACAGCACCAAATAATTATTTTGAGGGGAAAAAAATATTTTTTAAATAAAAGTAAAGGTGTCTCAAACATTTGGTTTCTCAAGATAGACACATAGCAAAAATTTTTATAGAATATGCTTTTGACTTTATTAATTCCAACATAGAAAATATTTACACACTGTCATGATAGATGAAAACAGAGGAAAATGTGCTCAGAGGTTCTAAGAAAATCACAGCTGTGACCCAGCAAAAGATTGCAAACCATTTTGGAAATCCGAACTTTGGGGTTTACAGCCAAATCAATCTGATATTCTTAATTTTTATGTAAGCTTAAGGGCTGTTTTCATATTTAATTTGCATGCAAGCGTGTGCCCAAATCTGCCATCTTTTTTTTTACATAAATTCTTTGCTTTTTCCCCCTAGTTTCTGTGTGGTAATGAAAACACTGCTAGATGGTCTAACCTCCAGATATTTTTCCTTAGTGACAGCTGAAAATTACACTCTCCAAGAAGTACTAGGCATAACAATAACCCCCAAAGAGCTCCAGCTAAAAGGAATGTACAAGTTTGCAGCTACAAGCATGTTTTCAAGTACAATCTAAGTGGGAGGCTACCAACTGTTGCTTTTTTGTGAAGTAAATTTCCATGGCAGGAGGAGAATGTCTGAGACGACTGAAAATGTCCAAAAATATGTAAAAGAAAATATAGACCTACAGAGGGAATGAAAATAGACTGGTTTTTGGTCTGTCTGAGCACACTAAGGCAGACCCAGCCACAGATTCAGGGGCTGGCCCTTGGTCATCTTTGCTGGTTAATTGTTGTGGCCTGAGCCCAGAGTGAAGAGATGGCTGGGAATTCCTTTTTTTCCTGCTTGGACAGATCAAGAACCTCTGAAGTGGTCAGGAATTTTGTTCAGTGTCTATTCTTTAAAGATTAATTTTAAATTACTAGGTCATTTACTGTTCTTGTTTTGTTTGCAGGCTGCAAGTGCTTATCTAGACTGGAAAGCTAAAATAAGCTCTCTTCTCTTGTCTCCCTCAGGATTAAAGGTATCAAGAATTAATGGTTAGGATAAGATATTTTAGTCTAAAAAGATTAAGCTCTTTTTCCTACTAAAGCACCTGCATAAATACAGACAAATCCAGAATCAACAGAAGATATAAATGTTATATGATGTGACTCAGCAAAAGCACAGATGTCAGATCGTAGGTGAATACTTTAATTCCAACTACTTTTTGTCTGTCACATAGATGATTGTCATTGCTATCAAAGTCAGAAATTGTCTACTTTGCCCTTTTTTTACTATTTATCGCATATTTTCAGTTCAGCTGTGAGTGGCTGTAAAAATTTTCCTGTGTGAAAGTGGGGGAATGTGTGTGCTACAATCCTGTTACTTTTCTTCTGGAGCCATTGCAGACCTTAAACATTGTCAGCACCCTGTTCCTTTGCAACTCTCAATCTATTATCTAACTTCCAAAGTGAAACATTTCAAAGATGCTACAAATTATTCTCTAGAACTAAATATGAATGAAAATTATTTAAACACCAAAGTTTGGCATGGATACCTGGTGCTTTAAGCACCCTTCCTTTGACTGCTCTTCAATGTGAAGCTATTGGGGAAAAATGATAGGACAGATCCTGTTGCTTTATTTAAAGGATATGGCATTTGGAACCAGATTTGATAATCTGGAAGCAAGCAATAACTGCAGTTTAAAAGGAATGGTGTTATCTGTCTCTGACTACAGTTTTGCTACAGGTCTAAAATAACTAGAAGCTTCCATGGAAATACATTGGGAACCTGAGTGCTTAACCCCCTTAAACTAATGGGCTAGGGCCCTCAGGGGAGGAGAGGGACCTGGAGGGAGTGAACTGTAATCCAGTTTCTATAGATCAGTGTGCTGTGTTCTCTCTGTAGTGTTAGAATACCCTCCTGGAAGCCACTGCTGTTCTGCCAGCCAGTGAGTCACAAGTCTGGCTTCAAAATAAAGAGTGGGCCTAAGTCTTGTTCCCCAAATGGAATAAAGGTGAAATATTTTGAGGAACACCATGAACAGTGTAGAGGGAAGAATCCTCTCTGTGACATCTCTTCCATATGTCCACTGGACATTTCTGTACTGACGTGCTCAGTATCTCGTTTCATAGCTGGTGTGAAATTCAGGCAGAGGAGAAGGGAGCAGCCACGTGTGTGTCTGTGGGCCAGCAGGTCTGTCAGCCCTGGGAGAGTTCTGAGGGATGTCCCTGGTAGCAAACCCAAAAGCAAGGCTAGAAACTCTCCCTCTTCCATCATTGCCTGTTTTAGTGTGCTTAAAGGCTGTTGCAAAGGAGATCGAGGAATTTGGATTCCTCACGTACTTTTAGGTTGCAAAATTAATTTGATACCTTCTCCTGCCTTTGACACCAGAGAGGGTCTGAAAAGGGCTTCACCATCTGTGTTTGTCTTGGCCTGATCTTTGCATGTCTGGTGGGTTAGTCCCACAAGTATTTCTCTGTGGATATGGCTTAAGGGCCTTAGCTGATGCATTTTTGCATGTTCCATTGTCTCTTCCCATGGCAAATGCACTGAAAGCCTTTAACAAGTCCCAGATATTTCCATCTCTTGTTTTAAGGTCTATCTGATGTTGCTGAGCATTGTTTGAACTTAGTAGTAACTCCACACAGCATTTATGGACAGACAAAAATGCTCCAGAGCCATCTGTGCCTTACATAGGATTTCAGCTTCTTCTATCTATATATTGCATTTTAACAGACATGTAACATAAGCAGCTTTCCTGTTACAAAACTGCTTTCTCTTGAAGTCTCTGGGACATGCTTCTACTCCATGATAAAGCCACATTTTACCACTCTTGTGTGGTAAAGATGCCTGGTAAATCGGGAGGCAGGAGATTCAATGCATGCAAAGTGGCTGCAATGACTGAGGCAGAGAAGGGAGATGAGTTTTGTCAGAAGTTTTGAGGAAGAAAGAAATCTGTGCTTGGAATCTTAGTAATGAAGGAGTTTTCCTCACTAAACACCCAGTGGCACTTCAGGATTCTGCATAGGAGAGGAATGGGCATTCTCAGACTTCAAGGACAGGAACCAGGCCTTTATTTGGACCAGAGATGATATAGGTTGGTAAGTGCATTTAAGAAATGGAAATTTAAAAAATTGTATATTTAATATACATTTTAAATCACCAAAATACTTTCTGTACTAAAATGGACAGTAAGTTTATTTTCTGCATGTTGCAAGTTCCTAATAAAGTAAATCTCGAAAGAAGCTGAAATCTAGGTGGGAATCTCACACTACCTTGCTGTAGGCTTGAGAATATTAAAAATTAATCTCGTTTCTTGACCTGCTTTGAGTTCTCACAGGTCAGCTTCACACTGATTTCTACGAAATCTAGAATTCAGCGTTGTATTGTACAAGCTGCAGACACAAGTAAAGTCTGTTTGTTTAGCCAGTGTCAAGTAGTTTTCCCAAGAAAGGTAAAGATGAAATATCTGTCCAGGAATTTCCTGTTAAATAGTAGCCTCTCTATGAACTTAAACTGCAAGAGCTGGTACCCTCTTGAATAGGGCTATATTGTTATGGGGACAAAATGGTGGGCAACTGAAGCAGCTTTAAAATGTAAATGTAGCTTTTCTTTTATTTCTAGATCTCTCTCTCAAAGATATCAGATTTATGTGTTGCAAAAATAAAACTACAACTAAGTTACATTTATGGGAAGAAAAAGGAAAAACAAAATTGGAACCATATGTTTAGAACTAAGTTATTACTGCTTTCACAAATGGTTTGTTGTACAGTTTTTTCAGAATTATCCCAGATAAGTATTTTGTTGATGACAAGTTGGAATTAAATTAGGATAATACACCCTGCATTATTAAAAAAAAAAGTAAAATAAACAAAAGTATCTTTCTGGCTAAAGGTTAGTTGTCACCCTAAAGAATTTTTGGTTTAGGTTATTAAAGCACTTAATAATGATTGGCTGCCCCTGGGAGACATTTGTAATATTTTATTCCATGTAAACATGTGGATTCAATTTAGTCAAAGAACATTGTGAGTGAAAGCTGGCCTCTCTCCAATGCACTGCAATAGGTGTCTGGAGGTTTGAATACTTTGTTTGCATTACTCTTATGAGATAAAAATTACCATCAATCCAACTAATTGAGACCCAGTAAGTGCCCTTTAATACAAAGAATCATAAGAAAAAATTGAAAATTAAATTCAAGTTCATGTGCAGAATGCTGCTGCAGTGTAATAATCATAGGATTTACAAGAGAGGTGTACAAAACCTTTTCAGGAATCACTTTGCAAAGATATGGCAGTAAAAGAATGTCTAATTCAGAGCAGTGGAAGTTTTCACTGATTTCTGGGTTTTGGCGTTTGATATCATAACAGAAATATGTTAAGCTGCTTTGCTACCCTTTCACAAATGTCTGATTTATTTTCTTCAAGAGTAAATGAATTTGGACTTTTATGATCAAGCCAAGAAAGTACCAAGCACCTCCTTTTGAGGTACCAAATACCACATCAAATATCAACACTGTCACAAATCCACGAAGAAAAACATCTCTTGATAATATTTATGGTCTTGTCAATGAGAATCAGTAACCATGAAGGACATCAATACTGTTGATTAGTTAGTGAGCAAATTTATTTCCTGAGATATAGCTGTAACTTCAAAGTGATGGGCCTTCTTGATTGAATTTAAGTTTCATGGTAAAGTCATATTTATTTTGCAATTTATAAACAATATGGGAGGCTGTTCCCTTGTGTAATAAAAGCCCTTTTGGGGAGAAGGAGGTGGGTGGGGAGAGCTCAAACTGAGCACATGCACTCCAGCCTGCATTCACCCTCTCTGGCTTTCAGCAGAAATTTTCTATCCTGATCCTTGCAATTTTGCAGTACTTGGTGTTAAGGAAATCAAATAATTGCTTACCAATTTATAAAATGACTACATGCCAATATCTTACAGGTTATAAAGATTCACTCAGTAAATTTTTCACTTGTGGAAGGTGTTACCTCAGGTTTGATTAAGCATTGTCACTTCCTTGTAAACTGTGCAGTTCCTACTGTGCAGCTGCTTTGGTTTGGGGAGCCAATCCTGCATGCTCTCACCTACTTCCTCTGGGTTTTGGAACTGCATTTTTTGACATTAATCAGTTGTCAAAACATAAATGTCTGTTGTCATTGTGATGATTCAATACGTTTCACTTCTCCTTTCATAAGGCACAGATAGCCTATATGTTCTCTGTTAGATCAAAATAATTTTTTAAAATAATTTGAAGCAGTATATCTTTCACAATTTTCTAAATAGTAAATGCTTTAGTATTTTTATTTATTTATTTGTTTATATTATAATAATTTATTTATGATTATGTGGTCCAAAGTCCCTGTCTCAGAGGGCCAGAGGGATCCTTCAGAGCCAGCTGGTGGATCAAGCCAACCTCTGACATATTTGCTCAGATGTGCTGTCTGACTTTCACTTCAGAATTCCAACATGAGGGGGAATTGTAGAATATTTGCTAACTGGCAAAAAGAGAAAACATAAAAATATTCAGAAATCAAGCAGTAAATATTAACGCAAAGGGCTCCATATTGGGTTTTTTACAATATCTTTTAAAATGTTATGGAATAGCAATATGGGTGTGCATAACATGGATTCAATACCCAGTCCATGTTAATCAACTGTCTGAAAATCCCTTGCCATGGATCTTATGAGGGGTTTGCCTTGAGATTTTGTTTACAAAAACGATCAGTCCAGATTTTTGAAGCTTAGAAACACATTCACTTTTTGACTGTCCCTCTGCAATTTTCCATGGCTTGATAGAAAACACAGCCATCAAAGGAGTGGAAAGGTTGTTCTTGGCCTCCTTCCCAGTTTGTAGTAGGTGAAGGTCCATGAAGCTTTGGTATCCAGATCCTTGGGGGGGATGTGGGTGCATACATGGACTATACAAACCATAATAAATCACTTATTTTAAACATAGTTGGTCCTTTTACTTGGCATCTAAATGACTGAGATTGTGCTGTATTTATTTTGTCTCTTCCTAAATGTTGTATTGAAAAGGAACAGATTCTTCCCTGCCCATTTCCTCCTATGAATTCATTTCAGTATTTTTATTTCTAAGACTTTTTCAGGTAATTCAGAGGTATAATGAGCTGAGTTTCCAAAGTAGTGAAACCATTTTTTCAGTGATTTTTGCATTGTATGGTATAGAAGCTCCACCAATCCTATTGATCAGCATGCATAGCAGAAGTCTGGAGTATTACATATGCCATTAACATTTTATTCCCCAAAAGTTAAGAGTAGAAAATAAGAATGCAAATAAGCACTAAATATAAACTAAAGGAAACAACACCAACTGCTGTAATAGTGAGATTTGAATGTGACAGCTGCCTGGCAATACCATGGCAGAAAACTCTACAGCATTATTTGTGACAGAGAAAATCGGGAGTGCCTCTTGTGCTTGAATCATTGCACAAAATGGGGGAAATTAGAACCTTTCTGATGTTCCCTTAATACAAATGGAAAAAGAACAAACGGTCAGAGATTCTTTGCAAGTCAAGTCATTTCCAGCTATAGTCTTGCTTCCCTGTATTTTGTAAAGGTACTTGAATTCCTCAGTTCAGGGGATTGCCCGAGTCATGCAAGTACTTGTTATGGAAAGACAACACTTCTGTTTACACTGCTTTGACTTTCAACAAAGGTCAGTTTCTTCTACCAAGCCCTAACTTTTCATACAAGGGGTTTGCAGGAGTTCTCTGTCTTGTCACTGTAAACTTGCAGCCTTGGTGCTCTGCCAGGGGCTGGGAATCCTACATGTGAGCTTAAACTCTGCACAGATCCTCGCAAAGATCAAACAAAAAGAATTTTGTTGCCCACAGACAGACTGAGGAGATCACTGGATTAGTTCTCACTTCCCTCTCACTACACAAGCCACTGTCATTTTCAGGTCTTGTGGAACTTCCTGATTGCAGCACTCCCTCCCTGACAGTGAATAAAACAGTATTTAGCACACCATGTCTGAATAGCTCAGTGTCTAATTTTAAGTATGTTTTTCACTGCCATTTTTGTGTCTCTGTTTTTTCAGTAGCTTAAATGAGGTCAAAGACTTTGTGGCTTTTGTACAATGCAGGCTAATATATCTGAGTAATCTAGTCAATTTGATAAAGGATTTAGGAGAAGTCTTCAGACCCATTTTACCTCCAGGTGTCCACTGGTTAAAAAAAAAACAAACAAAAAACCCCAAACAAACCAAACAAAGAAACCCCAAAAAACTGTTTGAAAGCTCTATTTCTGGCTGAGAGCACATTTTAGCATGCTCCTGATTTATTTATTGTGTTTGACCTGGCTGGCTGCTGGAGCTATGGAGATCCTCTGAGTGCTGTAGGAAATCAACTGGAGAAAATGTCAGGCATTCTGCTGGCCTCAGACAGATGCAGGTGCAGGATTACACAGGGATCTGGGCTGCGTTTTCTTGGGATGGAGCTTTGCTCCAGCCACTTGCTCACGTGAGGCTGGTGCAGCCTCTCCCCTCTGTTGGCACGTGCCTCTCTGGAACTGTGCTCTGCCAGGTTTGCTGGGAGCAGGAGAAAGTTGGGTTCATTTTTCTTGTGTCAATATTAACCCAGAGAAGGCTGATCTTTGCACCAACTTCCCTTTTGAAGCACAGAATCCTCGATTATCCCCTATCCTCTTATGTATTTTTGAGGTGACGTAATCCCCGTGCTGTTATTTTTCTATAAATGAGCAGCACTTTGAAAGAATCATTGTTTCTAAAAGTGGGTTAAGGTATCACTTTAAGATCTTTGCAAGATCTCTCTGTTTGGAGGTTTAAATTTAGAAACCTGTGCTGTCATTAGGAAAAAAAAGTTGCTTTTCATCTGCTTTCCCCCTGGCTCCCAGGAGCCAGTCTCGATGTAGCAGACACTGCATTGCTATTTCCTTTTCAAATCTAGGACAGCGAAGCTGTGACACTTTTCAAAGTCCCAATGTCCTTGTTAATATTTCTTTGTGCTGTGAGTGAAGGTAAAGCTTACTCAGGAAGTGCCCTAGTTTCCAGTTCCTAATTCCAGCAGAAAAACTTTAGAAAACAGAAGTTTGACAGCTCCTGGCATTGATATATATTAAATCATGTATATTGTAGTGTGCAAAAAGCTTTGTGCAATATGGAGCAGATGAAATGCAAAAGTATGACAGTTTATGATCCACTTGTAAAATATTTTATGGCTACTTTTGAAAGAGTTTCAAATCTTTACAATCATTTAACTGAGATGCAACTGTCTGGTACGTGAGCTCTTCTCAATGGCTCTCTATCACCAGAAAGACATTTTCATACTGGAGTTAGCTCAGCAAGAGACCACTAAGATAACCAGGGGATTGAAGTGCATGGTACACAAGGAGAGGCTGAGAAAATTTGGTTATTTGAGCCTGGAGGAGAGAAAGTGAAGGGGAAACCTTATAGCTCTCTTCATCTGTTTAACAGGAAAGTGCAGAGGGTGACTCTTCCCAGAGTGCACATCTATAGGATGGTTCACAGTAAACTTCAGTTACACAGGAAATGTTTTCATTGTGAGGGTGCTCAAACACTGGAACAGATGACCAGAGAAGTCATGGCATCTTTGTCCTTGGAGAACTGGACAGGATAAAGCCCAGTTCCACCAGATCTAACTGCACTTGCTGTGAGATGGGGGTTGGACCCAAGTTGTTTTTTTCCTATGACTGAGCAAAGCATTTGGTGCTGGTTTTGTCACAAGAATAAGGAACATGTCTTTCATATAAAAGCTTAAATATTTTTAGAGTTGCTGTGAAAATGAGGAGCTCCAGATGCACCAACTGTGGTCACAGTTTCTTGTCCTCTCCCTTCTCTGTACTCATGCAGCATTAACAGAAATTGGACAAGTAATGCAGGAACAATGGACAGGCTAATGCCATAATGCCTTTGCAAAGGGTTTGACCTGGCCAGCAGAGCATGTTAAAACCCTGTTTGTGTGTGACTTTTGGTCCGTGGTGAGGAACAGTGGGGTCATGAGTGACAGTGTTTTGAATTCAGCAGAGGAAAGCTCCAATGAGTTTTGAGTTTTTAACCACCAGTGATAGGAATGTGTGCCTCACACAGAAATTCCTCCTTTCAGCTGTTTTATATTACCCCATAAAAATTGCTCAGAAATATAGATATGCACATACACACTTCTTTTGCTAAATGTAATCCCAACAATGTTTTAAACAGTTGCTGCAGCAGAGACTTAATTCAAAAAATGAAAGTGAAGACAAAGGAAATGAAATTCTACATTTCTGATCCCTGTGCCCCTAAATTTATCCACTCACCAGTCAAAATCAGTTTTTTCCTCTACTGCTGTGAGAAGCAAAGCTGGGATACTGGTAGTCCTTCCCCACTGACTGCATTATGTTTTCAACTCATGCTAGAGGGGAAAAAATTTTGCAAGAGTCTATATACCATTATAGCTTTTGCTTTCTGAAATGAAAGATTAATGGCTCCTTCTTCTTTCCTACAAAGCACTCCTTTTAATTCCTGGTATAAGAATTTTCTTCACCTTTTCTACCACTTGGCAGTAAGGCAAAGTTTTTTACAGTATCTGTAAGACTTCTGGAAAATCAGCAAATCCTACTAAATGTTATTTGAAGAAAACTGAGTGGCTCTTGTAAGAATGACTGATTATGTATAGTGGGGACATTTCTGCTGTGGGACAGATACTCTTTTCCTACATGTTCACTGATCTTGGTGGGACTGCCAGTGTGCTACTGAGTTCCTCAGGAGAAGGTATAACTGAATACTGATGTTATCCATAAGTGCTGTATATATAAAAGGCTCGATTCTAACACCTGTACTGTAATTACACTCTGTTCTTATGTATGTAACTTAGGAAGTCAGTATGGGTTAGAAATAGAAGAAGGAGGAAAGGGTCATCATTTCTGGGTAAAGCAGGTATTTAGAAGATGGCAGTAGTACCGAAAATGAGAATACAAGAAACATATCCCTTTGAAGGGGTAGCACCTACATGGCATGCTGCAGGTTTTTGGTTACCATCTCTCAGAGTACTGGTCTTGGGGGTTTGTCATTCTTCAGTACAATTTCAAAATAGAGATGAACACACCACTGAGTTCCATAAACCAAACACCCCTCTATGCAATCCCAGTAAATCAGCAGAATTGCATCATGATCTAGTTACCTCTGCAATTTGGAGTACATGACATTGAGTTCAAGGTGCTCATATATCAGGGGGATAGATATGTCACCCTTGGAAGATACTGGCATGTCAACTAGCTTGCCTCAGGGTCACAAGTTGACGTGGAACACTATTTGGAAGGCCTTCCTTTGGGAAACTCCCTCCTGGGTATGTGAGTTCAAAAGGAAATATTAATAAATGCATGTGCTAGAGAGGGGAGGATATAGTCTGCAGTTCTGCAAAATGAGAAATAAAGGGAGATCTATCAGTTCCTGAGAAAGAATGTATTGGGAAGAATCCTAATGTTATATGCCATTTACTAGGCATCATATAAATACCCCTTCTTTGAAGCAAACTGTTCTGATACTCCCTGGAACAAATGCTGCAGGGAAGGAATGTGGCTGAAATAAACAACTTTAAAGTTCTGAAGGTAAAATGTACAGAGTAGGATCTACTCAGACAAGATGCTAAGTAGGATGGACAGAGCTTTTGCTGTGACTTGGGACAATTTAGCTTAAAGCAGGATGCAGCTTGGGAGTGTGGCCAGGCTGACACACAAGTGACCCAAATACCCAGGTACTCTCTGCTCCTACACTATATTGTTCTTGAAAGCAAAGTGGAGGAAGAAAGCAGGTGTGATTCCATCATCTTTTAACCATTCTATTCCTTAGGGCCAACCAAACCAATGGGAGGGGCTTCTGTTGTGTGGGACCTTTCCCTGATACATAAATTGGAATTGCAAGTTCCTGTGCTCACTTCCATCCCTATGCACGTGTGTAACATTTCTGTCTGTGTCAGTGGGCTGTGACCCACCCATGCTCTGCATGCTGACCTTTTACACTTTACTGAGTGTAAAGAAATTAAAGTAGGCTGTGTATTCAGCTTTTCTGGCCCCTGGCATGGGTCAAGGTCAGTTTAATGGCTGCAGCATGCTAAGCTCAGGCTCTCTGAGGGGAGTGCAAGGCCAGCAGGGGAAGAATGGTGGAAAACAAGGCAGCAATTGAAGCACAGTTGGCATAAATATTTCAAGAGAAATTAAAGGTGCTCTGGCAACATCTGGAAGTCCTAAAATCTCTGAAAAATAAATCTAAGTAAACTCTAGCCTGTAAGCTTCCTCTGCAGTGGCCTGTAGAGCTACAGTGTGTTAAAGATAGCAAGCATTCTCATCGTTCTCATTTTCATCCTGTGTGTATCACATTATACAGCTGTCTGCAGTCGGTGATACCAGCAGAATATATTGAATACATTTATTTATGAAGCATTTTATGTTAACGTGTTCCATCTCACCACTAACTTTTAGCTTATATTGTCTTCATACTTCCTAGAAAGCATTTATTATCCAGATTGATAAATATTGCTCTTCTTAAATCCTGATTCACAATACAATAGCTCAATGGCATCATAACCTAGATTGGGACCTGGTATTTACTCTGCTTCTCTTCACAGTTAAATCAGTTTGATGAGATCCTGCCCTCTTCCACTTGCTGCTCGAATTGTCAGCTTTCTCACCACTGTCCAGTTTCTAGCAAAAGTGGCGAGGGTTGGATGTTTCTTATTGTATTTGTGACAGTAAGTGATCAGATGGCACAAGTGCTTAAATTCCAGCCCAGTCCAGAGGCTGATCTTGATTGGTTTCACTGCACAGAGTTTGCTGGTAGTCACATTTTCTTGTCATCCCACTGAAACACCCAATCTTAGCTGTACTAGTGCAGAAGTATAGCTAACATAACTTGCAAAATACTATGTGATGTAACAGCTCAGCCTTTCTTTCTTAATGGACCCAGCCTTGCCAGGGCTAAATCTTCACTAATGATGTAATCTTTGCTAATGAGGCTACAAAAATACCTAGCCCAATACTGCAAGATCTTACATGAATAATAGAATAATCTGAGATAGCTAGCAGTTCATTATGGTGTGGCAGGAGCTTGATGGAGTGCTGACAAATGGGCTGCAAAAATGACAGACAATATTTCCAGAAAATGTGAAGTGGTGACATTGTTTTCCACTGTGGACTTGACTCAGAAGATTGGAACTTGACTTCTGGCCTTCATATCCAACACTTGCTGGCAGCAAATCACTGTGTAAATAAACCTGTTAAGTCCTTTTATTGTGGTTAGTTTCCCAGATCATGTCAAAGTACATGAAATACATTTTAAAATTAAATTACCTTTATCTTGAACATTTTTATTGTTATTATTTTGATATTCTTCAGTCTGACATGTAAAATATAGAAATATGCTTTTGATATTGTTGTATTTGGGTTAAAGAAGCCCTTGTACTTTCTGTGGGAAACAATGGGAAAGGTTATCTGTATCATAACACAGCTGAATATTTCTGCTTTGTACAATGCTGTGAGATTAGGTGTTCCTGCATGGCAGACTTGAATCTATCCTGGCTTATGGTTTGAACCCTTGACACCCCCTGCCTCATTAGAAAATAATGGTGGAAAAATACAGGAGAAGTACAAGTTGTATTTTGGGGGAAAATCAGAACTATGAGAAGTGATTTAGAGATTTTGATGAGAGATGGGCAAAGCAAGCTTACTTGTAGGCATTTTTTGTGCTCTGGATTGTAATACAAACATTGGCAATCTTATAAATTTCTACTACAGAGCAATATATTAATTACAGGATATGAGATGTTCACATATCACTCGACTACTGAGAGAAAGAGAACAATGTTGATTCCAACAAATCAATACGGACAGTTCAATAAAGAGGATAGCAAGGAATATAATGTTGACAGAGTCTTTGTCAGGACAGATGCTGCCCCACGCTCCCCTGAAGGCTTAAGAGAGGATGCCTTTTGTTCTGTATGGGAAAACTCTGATTTATATTTAAAGATTTATGTTATGGTCATCATGTATGGGATGAATTTGTTGGTGTGACAGATATGTTCTTTGAAACATCACTGAGCTGTTGCTCAAGAAGCTACTCATTTGTACTGTGAGCTGTTCCATTGTTCCAAATGGAATCAGAAAGCTTTGGATCTGTTAAAATGGAGAATCTATTCACTAGAGTGGGAAGTTATTACATTTACCATAATCTCATCTTCCTGTGTGAGCTATATAAAAACATTCCCTCCATCCCCCGTGATTAATCTGCAGATGTGCAGTATATTTTATGTCTCTAATAATGAAATTATTTCAGATTTTACTGTGGATGAAATTAGATTGTGGTCACTGGAAAGGAGACCACATTCAGGTTATATGAAGTCCAAAACCTTATTATTTAATCATTTGTAAGTTCTTCAATTGTGTTTTTAAGGGTATTACTTTCCCATTTAAGGCAAGAGGTGCAGATGCTTTCATTGCTCTCTGTTCCTCAAGAGATGAACCTGATGCAGATTTGCATTACCTTGAACAGAGGTCCTAGACCAGGCACCCTCTCTGTTCTGTCCTGTACCAGGTCTTGCTTCAGTTTAGAAAGTCCCTTCTGACTGTGTAGATTCTCATACAGAATTCTCCAAACTGGAACTTGACATACTAAGGTCAGTCAGGTTAAGTGAACACCTGGATGTTGTTGATGAATTTCAATTCCTACTGTGATATCCAGATTTATGTGTTAGTGGTCCTTTCCATTTCTTTACTATTTCTCTTTGTTTCCCTTTTATTTAGTCAGGCTCTTCAGTAAAATGCTGAGGGAAAGAGAAGAAAAATATGATGGATTATGCAGTAACTGAGCAAGTTCATTCATAGCCTCCTAAATGCATAGCTTTAAATTATATTATTCCCTTTCTTATCCTTTACTTCACTCCTAGAGAATTAAGGGTGTGTGCACAGTTAATCAATTAAATTACAGGTAGCAATCTTTTTCCAGCTGAGAAATTTGAAGGCTTGAGCAATTAGTTTGCCTGTTGGGCTCAAATCAGTAAAGCCATGGAGACACTAACACAGGCTTTGTTAGAAATTCTCCTGAAAATGGAAAAGGTTTGAAGCAGTCATTTCACCCGTATTTCTGAAGGAGTATAATACAGTACAATTATTCCTGAGGACAATCAACAAGTACCAGGGGAGTTTATTGAAGCAAATGTCACCTGTGTTGATGGAGGACAAACAGGGTCAGTGCCCAAAACTACTGAGGAAAATTGTAAAATAGCTTAACATTTTCAGCCCTCCTCTACCAACTATTGAAACCTATGGGAGATTTTTCATTAATTATAGCTCAGAATGCTGGCAGATATGTACAAAAGGATTATGGCAGCAGTTTCCATTTCCTCCATGAAATTGTAAATAGGATGCAGAATATCCATGCAGCTTTTTCTTTACCAATGCACTACCATGAGAGGGACAAAACTATTCATTGTCAAAGCATTGTATGAATTAGCCTGGGAGATCCTGTTGGCTGTAGCTCAGCTCTTCAAGCTCAGTCCCCAATCTTTCTGCTTGTCTGGTGTGTAGGCAGTGAAGGGCTGTGCTCCCACAGCACAAACAGGGTACAAACCTTTCCTGCCATTCACATGATTTTAATAGCATGGGAATTTGGGGCCTGTTCTAAGTTTTATAAACATTTATAAGTTACATATATTCTTCATGTATGTAACTTTGTTTATACAGAAGCATGAGGCATATGAAGGTCTTCTTCTTTGGAAGATGAAACTTGAGCTAAGGCTTTCAGGAAATAGGTAAGACCTCACAGTTTCTCCATGAGACCAGCAGAGGAATACAATGAGGGCAGCAGATACTCTTCTGTGCCTCCAGATGGAAAGTAATAAAGAGGAAATGGTAGAACCCAGAGGAAACAGAAGCCTTATCCTAGTAAAAAGCAGTGAAGAAGAAAGATCCAGTAAGGTTTCTCTGTAAGAGATGTGATATGGCTGATGTGGGCATCTCATGAAAAATGGAGAGTGTATAAGTGAATCTGTCTGTAAGCCAGGGATGATGCCAGGGGATTCTTCTGTTTGAACTTGTAGCTGTCAAATGTGAAATGTTTTCCAAAACCCCACTGAGGATTGATTCTTAGTACTGTAATTCAGGACTTCTCAACAAATACAGTAGGTCAGAAAGAAAAAAAAAAGCTATATTTCTAAGATTCTATATCTGTATTTCATAATAAATTAACCTGCATGAACATAGTAAATGTTCATATATATGAACATTCTGATACTTCCCTCTGCTGATGCCTGTCTTGCTGAAATTGGGTTTTTCTTCCAAGACAGTGACTTGGAGAACACGATCCCTTTCTGAGATCATCCACCTCTGTTCTGCATTCTGCACCAAGCAGACAGACCACGCTCCCTCTGAGATCCATTCACAGCCCCTCTGCTGATGCCTGTCAACTCTCAATGGTCCTCAATGGTTAAATCCTTTCTCCAATAACCTCAACACTGTAGGATCGGTGCCTTTTTAGTTACTTAATCCAGATGTTCATGTTTTTCTTATGCCTCTCCTCATGCTTTGAATGAGAGTTTTTGCAAACCTGCAAATCTGTTGTTTTCATTCAAATACCAGCAAATATTTTGTCCCTCTTTTTTGGAACTGGGAAGTGCAGTGGCTATTCCAACTTCCCCCAGGGCAACACAGAATCTGCTGATGGAAATAGAGACATAAAATTTCATGCCCTATTTTGCTTTTCTTGTTAATTGTCTGAATTTGGGGTATCCTAGAATATGGAAGATTGGTAATGTTTTACTAAGTATGTGCAAAAGGAGACAGAGCATTCCCAGGTTATGCTTGTCTAGATGAAACTTGTTTTTTTAGACTGCTCAAATAGTGTAATGCATACATTACTCATAGTTTATGTTGTAGATAACATAATCCTTTTGATGTAGGAAATAACATCTGTCAGATCTCCAAAACAGCAAATGATATTTTTTTTTAGATTAGCCTTGTAACTTGTCTGTATGAGTAATAATGTGTATTACAGCACTTGGTCTAAGCTAGTCTCTGCTGGTGAACCAAAAAAGCCCCATCATAAAGGAACTAATTTAAAAGGCAGAGAAACCAGCATTTCTTTGCCTACTGGCTGAAATTGCTTAGTTTAGTGTTTTAACTGTGTTAAATCAGATCACATTTTTACATCCTGATGTCACTGCAATGGCTGTTCAAAACTCAAGGTAAAAACATGAAAAACTGGGAATGGCTTAGAAAAGGGTCTCAGACCAAGAACTGGTTACTTTTTCCTCCATCAGCACAAGAAATGCAATCAATAACCTCTGTGCCTTATTTGCATTGATAATGTGCAGAGATTTATCTCCTTCCTAGGATACAGTCCTGTCACCATCCTCCGTGGGGTAGGTGGGTTTTGGGGACAGCACTTTAAACATGGCTATGGGCTTGGCACACACAAGCTGAGGCTGCTGGGACCACATATTTAGTGGTATTGACACAAACAGGTACCTCCCCATCACCCTGCTCCTATTTGTGTTGGTTTTAGCTTGTCCTGTATGAAATCATGTTGGAAAAGCTTTTGCATGGTAAAGAAGGGTTTTGTTATGGCTTCATTAAGCACCATGTTATAACAAAGTTACAGAACTAGAAAGCTACAAAGACAAATGAAATTTAAAATAGTTTGTGAGGATTTATGATAAGCATGTACACAGTTCAGAAGGCCTCTGGCACTAATAAGCCCCAGTGTCTAGCCTCTAACTAGATTAAATTCATTTCCATTAGAATTCAGCAGATGAAGCAGCCAGGGGTTGTTTTTCATCCCCAGGGGGTACCTTCTCCTGGATGAGACTCCAGATACCCTTTTGCTTTTCAATGTCTGATTGGTAGACAGCAATCAGGAAGGTGACAGCAAAACTGAGAGCTTATGGTAGACACCAGTTAGAAAAGGAGAAAAAAATGTAAGTGGACATGGCTTAAAGCAGTTTGTTAATGGACTTCTTAACTAAAAAGAAAAAGGAAGATTTGCAACTGTGAAAAACACAATGCCCGATTCAAAAATTTGAACCTGGATAGCGGAATAAAACAATTGCACAGAGAACAGCCATTGTAAGAGGATACTAAATTGTCAAAATGAAATAAAAAAGGAGGAGAGGTGGCAGATTTAGTAGTTGGAATTAAGTTCATTCCTGTTTTCCAGGAATATGCTGAAATTTATCTCTGCCTCAACAAAACCTTCACAACAAAACCCCCAAACTTTGGATGCAGCCCTGTGGGAACTCTACAGTCAACAATGAAGAGAAATTTGATAGGGTAAAATAGTTGGATTTTCTGAATGAACTCTAATTCCCTGCTAAAAGCAGTTTTACAGCAGCTTTGATGTGCAGCTGGAGAAGATTCTGCTGTGGTTAGTTACCAGGATAGGGCACATTCCAGACCTTCCCATTGTAATACTTTTCTAAGGACCATTTATTGGAAGCTCATGGATGAAATTTATTGATTGTGAAAATTATTGTCTGTAATGTGATGACTGAAGGGACATGTGTGTTGAAACTATTGGAGTCACTTTGTTTGAGATTTGTCCCTGAATAGTGTAGTTTAGAATACACCAATGAGAGAATTGATTTTATTGCCATTTATTTTTTGTCAGTAGATTTGCCTACCACCAATCCAAACTTTCTGAATGTATAGGATGGCCAACAGCAAGAATAGCTCTGCAGCAAGAAATTCCCATGTCCTGGAGCTTAAGCTCTTCCAAACAAACCAGGGATTTTTGCATTAGCACTCTTCAGAATTTTTAAGGAAGCATCTGTTACAATAATAAATTAGGAAATAGGAAGGTTGAGCAGATCTCTGCTTGATATGATACAGCTTCAGTGGCATATTACTCAAAATAAGAAGATGGTGTTATTGCAGGTTTCCCTGGTACTGTATACAAGGCTAAGCAGGCAGACAGGGCTGTAGTATTTTATCATGTCTTCAAGTGCCTCCCTGGGGTGTGCCTGCTGGAATCCAATCCTGTCTGCAGGATCCCTGTGGTAACAAATGCACAGTGCAGTGCTTCTCCTTATCCCCACCGGGCCAGCCAGGACAGAATTTACTCCATAATTATGAAAAAGGATGTGTGTTTCACTGTGCAGATGTTCAAATGATGTACTTGCTTTCCTCCATTTAGAGAGAAATAAACTTTTTATCAGTATCACAGTGAACACAGGCACAGCTTGCAAAGGATTTCTGTTTAATATCTTACTGAATGTTGTTACCATGTCACCCAAAAATACTTTGGAAGATGATATCTTTATGCAGCTGACAAGCTATAAATTTTCTCTCAGGCAGCTCTGCAAATGTGTGATCTTCCCAAGAGCTTTTCATTTTAAGCAAATGTGCAAAATAATCAAAAGAAGTATGGATTTATTTATAACTACCTAAGAGATTTTACATTCAATTTTGGGCTTACTTTGGTGTAAATGCCTAATCTTTAATGAATCAAGTCTAATAATTTTACAAAAGCCTTTCACCTTAGCCAGGGAGCTGTCCTCTCCATACAACTGAGAGAAAAAACCCAAACCAACAAGCTGTAACAGGAACTAAAAACCCAACATTTTCAGTAGGGAAGACTATGGGGACATTATTGATGGTTATTGTCACCATTCTAATTGGGATGATGAACCTGTTCTTGTCATATTACATTTTTTTTAATCGTGCTGTTGCAAACCAGACTGTTTCAATTATTTTTCCCTTTTTCTTACAACATTGTTCAAACAGCCTTGTTGAATAAAAAGAAGCCTGTGCCTCAAAACCTTTCATGTGCAGCACCAGCAATCTATGGGGAGGCTGGAAACAGAGGTGCCACAATGGCAAATGGTATGACAGTAGGAAGGAAAAAAGATGTGTGCAATATGAATTAGGCATTTATATCAAAGAACATTATAATGCCTCGAGCTTTCTCTGTACTCAGGTGTGGAAAACAGAATGTTATCTCTTGTAATTTTCCCCCTTCTCTGGTAAATCAGAAGTGTCAGGGATAATGCATGTAATCAGATTTCTTTGAGGCCAACAGCTTCTCCAGTGCTTCACCCACTCCGATTTTATAATCCTCATTACACCCTGAGGTGTCTGCTTGGACTGTCTCCCAGGAAAATTAACAGGAATACTGAACAACAAAGGACACCTGACAATAAATATCCTTACTTTGCACTGTTCCCAAAACACCTAGGGTAAGGTGTTATACATGATTTGTTGATGTATGTCTGGTGATAAGTCTTCACTGACATTGATAATGTTTTTAAAACTTATTTTAAACAGAAATAGGAATGGGGGTAAAGTCGACCCTTACTGTACTGTATGATCTTGCTGCATTTGTACCTTGGTGACCATGAGAACTCTGCTGAAAAATTACTAACAGGAAAATTCAAAACTGTCCAGTCACCCATAAATGAAAGCTGAATGCAAGCCTTTCTTCTTCATCCAGGCTTCCCCATGGTAGTGCTCCCATTCTTACTGATTCATGCAGAAAATGAAAACCAGGAGACTTTTTTGTCCCTGTTTGTATGGATAGAGGAAGAAAAGAGGAAAAAAAAGTGGAAGCATGACCATTTTCTTTGGAGGTGTTCTCAAAATGCTCTTTTCTGGCAAATGTTTGTGCCTGTGCTCAGTCACGGGCCTGAGTACAGTCAATAGGTAAAGGCTGAGGAGGAGAACAATGAAACATTTATGTACTGAGAGAGCTGGAACCAGCAGGAGCTGGTAGACGTGGCAGGATCTGAGCAAGGTGTTAATCATGTGCCTTGGGAGACTGGTTGCAAGTACAAAAATGGGGATTAGTGAGTGTTTTCTCATCAGAAAGCTTGAAGAGAAGCCATTGGCTTCTGTCAGAGGTATTTCACAAAAAAATGGGATTTGCAAGCAAGGACAGTGATGCCACTTTCTTTTTCTCTCCAATATGTTCACAGCATATTTCATAAATAGGCTTATGAAATATGACAAAGACATACCTAAATCCTATACAGGTCTCTCATTCTAGGAAGGCTCCAAATGTTGGCTCTTTGCCTGAACAATGAGCAACAGCATAAAGAAACAACCTTCAAGAATTTAGAGAAAAATTACCTTTAATGTGTTTGGTATGAGACTATTCCTCAGCAAATTAACTTATTTGTGCCAGCTACAGGTGTTTTCATACACTGTTTGCTGGTTTTTTCTGCATTAAACTAAAGATGTGTTGAGTCTGGTACAGGGCTTTTTATATAATGTTCAGGCTTTAGCTGGCACCTGATTATTTGCATGTAGAGATCATCTGTCAAAGTAATTCACATCTGGTAACACTCCCAGATTTCAAACAAAACAACAACAACAAAATATCCACCAAAAAAACAACCTGTTTAATGGATGACTTATTACTTTCTATTGTTTCTAATTACATATGACTGGCCAGTATTGTTGTGCTTCATGGCATGATGCAAGACTAATTTCTTCCATCCAGCCATAACCTCCTAAGAAGCTTACCAAAAGAAAATCCTCAAAAAACCCTTGTTCAGTCTTACAGACATGGAAATTTCAAAAGTGGGAAAGTTATTATATATGTTTCTCACTATTTTAAAACCACTTTTTTATCCTACAGTTGGCTTTATGAATTGACATGTAGTTATGAACCGATTTCTATGTAGTATCACATGACCACAGAATATCTCCAGTGCTATTTAGTGCTTTATAATTACACATCTCATTTTTCACTCAGAAGACTTTAAATGAAGACTGCGTGTTTACATAGTAAGACCTGGATGATTCAGGAGATTTTATTTGGTTTTAAAGGCTTTTCATTTTAATTATCTGGAATCTAAAATAGGTCAGGGCTGATTGGAATTTTATTTTGTCTAATGACTAGTTGTTTATTTTTGCAAAATATCTTGATGGTCCTCACCCTTGGATTCATACTGATCCTCAAGAGGGCTGGCTCTTTCTATGGCTAAGGGTGTACTCCTGCTGCCTTGAAAATCAGAGCTTGTTTTAAAACATTATTTAGATTAATGATGTCATCCATACTGGCACACAGTCACTTTCTTCCCTCCTAAGACTGGAAGGTAATGATTGCTAGAATAAGCTGACCCAAAAATATTGTGTGGAGCTCAGTGACCTCAGCTGGTACATCAGGACCATCAAATCCAACAAGTCTAACATAACATGAGCTTCCAAATGAAACATTTATTATGTAAAATACTGAGATTCTATTTGCCTTCTGAAATGCTATGTCTTACTTCTAAAACTTTTGTTTGTTCCCTTATTTTAGGGGAAACCGAGTTCGAGGGAATTGCTTGAATGCTGCATGTTAGAGGCAGCCTTGCAGGAAACAATCCCCAAGACTTTGGTCACATGAAGTATTTATCAATAAAATTATTGGTGACAATAATCCTGTGCATGCCCAAGACTGTGCAGGTCAAGAGTGGGATATCACACATTTCAGAGATGTTCATTACCTTCTTAAAAACTAGGTTTCATTCAACAGTTTATACCAGACAGTATTCAATATATCCAAAATAGCTTTTTTATGGAGTTCTTGTTAGCTCAGAATTTTATTACTATGCAAAATGTGCAGTTCAAGCACACATATGAAACACCTATCAATGTTTCTCTGTAAAAATAAGTTTCTTTTTTAATTAACTGCTTTAAGTAGTCATGCTGTTCTTTCACTTTTTTGCTGCCAGAAGATCCCTAAATAAATTGTTTGGGAATGCTGATATTTAGCAGCCAGGGCAGTGAAGAATAGAAATTACCACTCCCAAACTCATCCCACTGCAGAATGAAGAGATCAGTAGAGATCTTAGATGTCCTTTTGTAATATGTGTAATCACTAATTTTTAATTAGTGTACTGTTACCTTCGGGTGCTTCAATTAGGCAAGCCTCAAAAATAAGAGTGTTTTTTGGACACTCTGTACTCAGCTTTCTTAATGGCCCCAGTGTTCTTATTTTGATATATAATAAAAAAGTAGTTAGAACAGAACACTGGGTAAAAATGAGTTCATTAGTTTTAGAGACTTTGAAAAGCTTTAAGTAGAAAAATCACTTAAGCCTGTGTATTTTTCCTCGCTTCAGTGTTCTTGATGACAAGCTTAGAAATGAGTTTATGTTCGGGTGCTTTGCTTAGGGTATAGGCATTTAGCTCCCAGGACCAAGTGTTACTCTGACTGATCAGAAGCAATGTTTCTGCCTAAGAAATCAAATCCAGACACAAAATTTGAGTAGCCAATTTATCCTCTGATAATCACGTTCCATCTCAAGAGAAAGCTGCTATGTGTTGCTCATACTGTCCGCATCCGTGAAACAAAAATGGGTTTTACAAAAACATAAAATAATCATCAATGGCTTTTTGCATAAAAATTCATGTATCCTACAACAATGTATGAACTTAGTAAAATGCTACCATAACTCATGTAAGTAGTGCAAACCAGTTTATCCCTTTTACTAAATGGATGTGAAACAATAGGGGTTTTAAGAATGAGGATACTGTCCAAAATTTAAAGGAGAGAAATAGTATTTTATTGCATAAAATGAAGACTTACAGACATTATTGTCAAATAAGGAAACATAGGCCATTCAACTGTGGGACTGCACACCCCTATGACTTCAAGCATAGTAGTGTTGTACACTTCCACACAGACAGCAGGTACATTCCTAGTAAACAATGCACACAAAAGTGAAACTTGACATTAAAACTACTGACTTCAGTTTGAAATTATATGAACAGATACTGCTAATTTAATGGCTTCCCATAGAGTCAGCCTTTATTACTCAGCATTTAGAAGGGCTGCAGATGGTGTGCTGTGCCCAGTTGCCAGAACTATGGTCAAAAATAATGAAAAAAACAGTTACAGAGTATGCAGAGAGCAAAAGCAAGAATGATCAGAGGCCTTGCAGTGGTAATCTATAGATGGAAAGGAATTAATGTAATGTACTGATGAGGAAAATATTCAAAACCAGGAAAGTGAAAAAAAAAGTTTCAATGTTCACAGAAGAGTTTCAAGAATGAGCTGAAATTATAATGGGAGATTTAGATTATATATCACAGGGAGAACCAATGTAATGATAAGGACAGACAAACATCAGAAGAGGTTTAAATTTCTGCTGTGGGAGGACTTTTATGAGCTGCTAAAACAAATACCTGGTAGGAACAACAAAGGCATAGGTGATCCCACCTTGCAGCAGGAGCATGGAGCAGGTGATGCATCTTTGAGCCCTTTTAGCCCTGGTTTCCTGCAGTGATGAAGCGTGTGCCACCGTGCCATGGGGTCTGTTCCAGCCACCCCTCACCACCAACTCGTATCCCTCTGGGCTAATGACACCCCAGTTTGAGGGGGGAATGGGTCTCAAAGACTCTGAAGTCCCTGTAACTTCCTTTCAGAAGGTACTGATGAAGGGTGGAGGAATGCAGAGCTAAGTGGTGGTGCTGGTGATGATTGTGGTGTGCAGGGGGAGCTGGGGGAGGGAGCCATGCACAAGCACAGCGGTGCACTGGCTGCTCTGCAGCCCCTGCGGTCACAGGCACGGTGAGCTGCGGTGCCACCGGGGCTAGGGCAGGTGGGCAAGCTGGAGGGATTGCCGGGGGCAGCAGGAACATGGGAATGAATCGGGAGCTTCCTGTGGCAAGGTCAGAGAAGAAAATTCCATTAGAAATGCAGGTTAATTACTCTCACTGCTCAAGAAACTAGTTTCACTCAGGGAAAAGCAAGTGTTTGTATGCTGATGTCTAACAGTGACCAACCAGCAAAGCATCGATCTGGCACAGGACTGTGAGACTGCCAAGCTGTCTTTTCTTAGCAGAAGTGTGTGTTTCCAGGATCAAAGTGTTAACCACAGATACTTGGTACAAAACCACACAGATATACCGGAACTGATAAGCATCGTGGTTCTCCTCTCTAAAAATACAAACTGCTGCTATTGCAGCTGCTTTATTCCTTGTTCTCTGTAGGATGGTACCTTTTTTTGAAGCTTCCACTGGTGAATAGACCTCCATATGTTTAAAAATACATCAAATGATCCTACTCTGTACTGAAATTGAAGGTGCAGAAAAAACTTTAATATGGAAAATATGTTGCTTCAGGATTGTGTCCTTTCTATCCAGGACAAAAATAATATTTTACTTAATCATATCTCTTTAAGTATTCAATAAGTCAGCCCAACTATGAGTTGGCAGTCATTGCCACGTGTATCACCCCTCATGAATACTTAAAGCAAAAGGCTTAACAACCAACTGCCATAGCTACAAGGTGTGCAGGGAGAAATTATGTGCAAAGAAGTTAAACTCTTGTAGCTGGCCATCCTTTGACAGACAATAAATAATTGATATTATCTGTACTTGGGAGGATTCTTAAAGAGTGCATTTGGTACATATTGCACTGCATCATTACAGTGATGTATTTCTGAGAATCTGCCTTAAAATTAATCATGAAATTCTCTGAATAGGAGCAGACTTGGCAGATTCAACATAGGAATGTTATACAAAAAGAAGTGCTTTACTGGTCATCAAAAGGAATGAGGAGGATATTGAGAACCATGTGGATAATCAATTAAACTGGCCAAGCAAATACTTCAGTCATTCAAAAAAATGGAAGTAAGATAGCAAATACATTTTTAAAAAATATTTTACTGAAAATAAAGTAAACAGTGTCTCTCCTCTGGCAAACCTCTGAACAGCTTCAGTAGATGAGCACGGTCCCAATCCAACAAAGCATATGTAAGCACAATGGTCATTACATCTGTTTCATCCAGTATATGTGTTGAAACTTACGTTTGTATTTAGGGCATTGCTGGATGGAGACCTAACCTGAATTATGCAAAGTCTTCAAACAGAGACCGGAGGAGGGGTTTGTTTTTAGCAGTGCATTAAAAGCACCAGAATGCCCTGGTGCCGGACGTTCCCGGGCTCTCTGCGAGAGGCCGCTTTGCGGGCTGGTTCCTTTTTTAAAGCACAATCCCGAGCCCTCGTGACGGCCTCGCGTGGCCCCGGCGGCGCGGAGCCTGCGGGTGCCGCTGCCGGCGCTGGGCGCTCCCGCCGCCCGGGCACGGC
>VXBR01002162.1:948861-1006913 GCA_013400215.1 Cisticola juncidis | reverse complement strand
GGCCTGGCTCCTGCGAGCTCCCGGCGGGCCCGGCCGCCGCAGGGACGGGCTGCCGGCGTAAATGGGCCGCTGGGGGCCCCTCGCTGACACTACCGGGAGGGCTGCTGGCTCTTACCTAATCCGGCGAGAGCAAAGAGGGAGGGAGGTTTTTGCCCATCCTGTGACTTCCCCTTAAAGATTAAAAGGCTGGGAACCTTCGTGCTTTCCCCTTCTCCGCGATATTAAAAGGACGGGAGACAACAGCGTTTGTAGTGAAAGGCGAAGCATCTTTAGAATGTCTTCAGAAGAACCAAGTTTGTTTTCTGGTGGTGAGCTGCTGTCACTTTTATTTTATGCTTACATTAATTTGGATATTTCTCCAGTATTCTGCTGGCGACCTCCTTTTCAACCAGTCTGGGTGAATATTGCCTTGTCTCTGTAATGAGCAGTCCACTCATAAATATAAAGAAATAGATGAAGTGATTTGTTTAACGTGGCACTTGAGTGTCTGTTAGGAAGCTCGTAGCTAATTGGACTAGGTCATGAAGGACATGGGATATTCCACGCTCGGGACATAGTTTCAGTTGTGTGTTTATCCCCTTCTAAACTGAGACTAGCACGGTGCATTCCAGAGGGGGAGGGAAAATGGAAGGGACTCTTCTCAACCCTGATTTAATCAAGCTCGTCTGCAAGAAGATTTGAGTTACAGGAGTACAGGTACCGTAATACAGAGGTTTTTAGGGTAAATCTTGGATCTCTGGACTAGCAATTCGTTGCAGAAAATAACTTTGAGGAGTTTTACTTAAAGTAAAAATCTAGTGCTAGAAATTATGTTCATTTCAGCGGAAACCAGTGGTCTTAAATAGCCTTTGCCCTTTTCACAGCAGTGAAAAATCATAGAGGAAAGCACAAGAATAAGACCTATCCATCAGTGATAGAATTTTGGAAATCTGTTATGACCCAAGAATTCTGAACCTGACGAAAGAATGGGCATTTTTGACCTGAAAATGTATGTCCAGATGAAGTAGCTTAACAGTTAAGGTGCCATTTCTATTGATAAGGTTTTCGTGCCATAGTCCAATTGCCTGTGCTAGAGGAGTTAGCTCAGAAATTCAGTGGCTTCAGCTAAGTAGGTGTGAATGAAGTAAATACTTCAAATAACGTGAGTACTTTTCATACTTATGTTCGAGTAGAGTTGATGCTCTTTGCTTAGTGTGAATTGAGAAAGAAATCCTGCTCAAATGTCAGACACCTGCCTCTAATTTGGAAAAGGGGAGCATGAGCATGTTCATGTGAGAAGCAACTCTTTGGTCTGAAAATTCAAAGAAATCAAGTAGGACAGTTTTATGAGTTATGGTCTTTAGATAAAACATTCTTGAAGACTATGCATACAACTGCTCTTAGAAATACGATGTTCTTAATTTTAAGTTAGCGTCACTTTGCTTTATTTTTCTTCTGTAGCAGTGCTTTTAGTCTTGTAACTGTCAGCTTTAGAAGCTGGGCTGAGTTTTGCCAAATGGGTTATTAGGGTCTCTTTTGCTTTAATTATTGTCTTATTTTCAGGAGCTAAACTGATACAGAATAGTCAAGGTAAATGAATGATATTTGAAATTCTTGACACATATAAAGAACTCAGTTGTAGTGCATGTAGGCAGTCTGCAGAAGGCCGGAGTGTGCCCTGTTTGCAGCTGCTGGCTGTGGTTGCCTGAATTCCTGCTCGGTGCTGTTGGAGCTACCTGTGCAGCAGGCAGCAGCTCTGAAGTGAGGATGCTGCCAGGCTCTAGTTCATCTCAGCCGTCACGTGGTGCCTGGAGCTCAGGATCTCAGCTCCAAAGTTTACAGTCTTAAATGTCGTGAACATTGGAGGTGCAGATTTCTTTATTTTGTGGATTTTTGCTTTTCTGTTGCTTTGGCTATTAAAGGGAAATCAGCATTTTAAAACTGAAAACCAATTGTAACTAAAAAAATAGTAAGAATTTTTTGGGGTGTTTTTTTTCTTTGACAAAATAAACAGAGGCATATTGTTACCTCAGTAAAACGTTTTCATTAATAAGAATGTTTCATTAACAAGAAAAAATTGTTGTTATTGGGTTGCTCTTCTTCAAAGTGTACATACTGTTCCTTTCCTAAACGTTCAGTGTCATGATAAAAATGTAATTTTGATGTGTGTTTTCTGTGTACAGTATCACATTGTGGGCTAGAAATTGGAAGATATGTATAAATACTGTGTTGTTACCGTGAGCTGTTACTTTAAGTTTATCTGAGATTTTGCTGTTAGCACTTAATTGCATGTAAGCAAAAATCTTCCTCAGTCAGTGCCCTGGGTTTGTTTGATGTGCCAGGGTATGTTCAGCTGTTAGCCCTACAGTGGAGTAAAGGAAGACAAAAGCCAGCATTAATGCCCCATTTAATCGCCTTTTAACTTTTGTGCCACTAGAGAGAGATTCTAATTCAGATCCAAATTGCATACCATGTTTCTGTCATGGCCAGGACAACTATTATAAATATATGCCTACTTCAGTGACTGTATAAAATGGTGATTCTTTGTGTTATCATAGGAATAATGAGAGATTTGGTTACTAATTCCACAGTACTTTAATCAGATAAAGTGCTAGATAATTACAGCTAACCAAATGGTCCACTTCTGATTTTAACTTGTTTTTCTTTATACAAGCTGAATATGAAAAGTGAAGTTGGCTGTGTTTTCAAGGAGGAAGTAGAATGTTACTTAAATGATAAACTCTGTATTTGTCCTCTTGCACATGGAAAAAATAATTATGAAATTACCGTGGAAAAGACTTCAGGGCAGTTGATATAAGTGTAGTAAGCTGCTCTGTAGACAGTTGCTGACCTTTTCCTTTTTGGTCTGCCTTATCCAGAAACACATTTTTATCTCTTCTTGTAGCAATTGATGACCTTGCTGGACATGAAGAAAAACAAGGAGTGTAGTGATAACTTTGTCTGCTTTAAAAATTACTCATCCACTCCTTAAAAGTGAAAGAGAAGTTCTTTCCAGTGTGGTTTGTGTGGCTGGGGTGGTTTAACCCAGCTCCAGTTCAGTACCACACAGCCTCTCTCTCTTACTTCCCCACCTGCGGGATCAAGGAGAGAATTGCAAGAGTAGAAGCAAAACACCTCTTGGATTGAGATAAAGGGTAGAAATTCTTCCACCACTTCCCATGAGCAGGGCAGGGCTCCATCGTGCTTGGTGGTTACTTGGGGAGACAAACAGCATCACTCCAAACACCCCCCTTCCTCTTCTCCCCCAGCTTTACATGCTGAGCACGATGCCAGCTGGTCTGGGATGTCCCTCTGGTCAGCTGGGGTCACCTGTCCTGGCTGTGTCCCCTCCCAAGGTGGTGTTCACCCCCAGCCTCCCCTCTGCTGGGGGTGTGAGAAGCAGCAGAGGCCTTGACGGTGTGCAAGCGCTGCTCAGCAATAGCAAAACCTTCTGTATTTATCAGCACTGCTGCCAGCACAAACCCAAACACAGCCCTGTCCCAGCCACTGCAAGGAAAATGAACTCTACCCAAAGCAAAATCAGCACAGTGGCATGAAGTCTTTAAATATTTTAAGGTTCTTTTCTAGAATTCTTACACGTAGTACTGAACAGAGCAAAAAGTAATTTGGTCTTTGAAGAAAGACAACAGTCACTTTTCAAGGGTTTTTTTTTAATGCTGTCAAGGAGGAGCATTTAAAATGTCACACTTTTAAGAGCTACTTTCAAATATGTGTTCAGATGAAGTATGTGGAAGGAAAATTGTTCTTTAAATTTTGCTAATGTATGGATTGTGCAAAGGTTTTAACTGGAGTAGGAGTATTTTAAAGCAATTGGGTGTTAAACTGCAGGAATGAAAGCTTTAAAATAAATTGCATAAAAATTTCTAGAATTGGTTACTAGCTTAGAAATGTACATGTGTTAGAAGGCTTATCTTTGTTGTTTCTGTTTGCTCCTTGTTACAGATCTTTCATGAGGGAAAGTTACATGTCTTATATATTTTACAAGGGGATGACAACTGCAATACAAGGTTTCTGTTTTGTAAATCTCAGTACAAGTTGCTTCATGCTGAAGTGAGATGTAGGTGTTAGTTTGAAGTGGGGTTTAAAAGGTTTTTTTCCCTATGATTTTTTTCAAAAGTTTGCGTTATTTGTAAAATCTGTGTTTAGTTGTTGTTAACACGTCAGTGTTAGGAAAGGAGAAATAACAGATGTAGCGCTGCACAAGCTGTGGCACAACCGGGGTGCAGCTGCTGCTGGGCTGGCAGCCTTGGTTTGCAGTATTGCTGCCACCGATGGGAGTGTGCAGCGGAGCAGTGTCAGTCCCAAGCTCAGCTGAAAACTCCCACCTGTGAGGAGAGGGTTACTGTTCATCTGTCCATCCCAGGCCGGCTGGCACCGTGGGGCCCTGAGTCCAGCCCTGCTGCAGGAGGTGTCACCCTCTGTCACTGGGGGTGTGCCCGGGTCCCTGTCAGGGCAGGCTCTGAGCTGAGAAGGGATGGCTGGGCCCTCCATTGTCCCTTGGGTTTGCTGCTTCCGGGGTGCCAGGGGAAGTGCTCAGGTACTTGTGCAAGAATGGTCTGGTTCAGTACATTACCTTACAGGCAAAGAAAACCAGGGGGTTAACAAGCAGGCAGCTCAGCTCTCAGTTTGGTGGCAGCCTGCTTCTGTTGTGGAAATGGTGGAATTACACTGCAGCATCCTCTGTGTGTGTGCTGGTGTCATGGAGCCTCTATCTGGTGGGTCATTCTTCCTGCTAGAGATAAACCATTTTCTTGTAGTGCTGTGTGAAAGCTCTTAAGAAACATTGTAACTGAGCAGTTCTCTTAAAAGTGCTGTTAAAATATTTAAGAACCTTTAAAACATAGTGTGTTGCTACTTTGAAAGGTAGTGACTGTAACTCCTTTCTGTGAAAATGGACTCTTGATTGGTTTTAATTAACCTCATTACCTTCTGTATTTTTTTTTAACCAACATGGATCTGCTACAGTTTTATATTTTAATCTTCTTAAATTAGCTAATGTTGTTTTGGAAATCATGTGTTAAACATGATTTGATATGCATTTTTGTGTTGATGCCTGTATGACCCCATTTTGAGGTGTAAAAGTGAAACTTCTGGTGTTTAAAGCTGATCACTTTTGCCTTAAATCTTGCTCCTTTGTGTCTCACAAGGTGAGTGTGCAATTGTCTTCTTGTAAAAGTTGTGAAAATGCTCTGCTCAGCTAATACTTTGGTTTCTGAATGACTGTTTATTTTGAAATATATATGCACATGTATTTCTGGGAAAGTCTTTAGAGTCACAGAACTACTTTCGCTCACAGGAATTTCCCCCTTTTTTGTGCATGAAGGCATCAGCCCAGTTGGGAGTTAATTTGTATAGGGTTCATCTCTCCGTGGCTGATATCAGTGTGATTGCACAAGTTTACCAAGGATGTAATTTGGAGACTGGTTGCACAGGTGTGACTGGGGAATCATTTGGCTGGCAGATGTTGATGGTGTACTATGAAATTTTAGTGGGGCTTTCTGCTGGGTCAAGTCTATTTATTAGAAAAGAAATCTTACAGATTAAAAAATATGCATTCTGAAATAGAAGCTGAGATAGACATTCTTTCAAAACAGCACCTGTAAAGCAGTAATTTTAAGAGCACCTTTGTGCATATTAAAACCGGTTGCTGACCTTAAAAGTTTTGTTTTAAAATCAGGTGTTCTGTTTAAGCAAAAGTTGTTGTTCTTGTATAGTCATAATTTTCCATGGGTGTACAGGTGCTCATCTACTAATGGAGTTGAGTGTAGGGAAAAAGAGGATTTCACTGAAAGCTGTTCTTTAATGTACATATGAGGGAGTAGACTTGAGGTTGCCTATGAAACTTTAAAGTTTTTATTACCTTTCTTTTGAATGCTTGATCCTCCAACCTATTCTATTTTTGTAATACTTGTGTAAAAGAAAAAGGCTAAAAAATACTGAATTTTACAACTGCTTTAGATAGTGATTCATGGCTAAGAATTGATGTTCAAGATTCAGCACTGCAACAGACTCAAGTTTTGATTTTTAATACCTAACATAAGAGAGGGCAGTATTTGCAGAGAAAGACAGTGATAGGTCTTGAATTTAGAAAGTGCAGATAAAGAGAACATGAAGTAGCAGAAAAATATGTCTACTCCTGTCATTTCCAAACCATTTATAGTATCTTATGTTTTAATTTCTGATGCAGCCTCAGGCCTGACTTCAGAATGATTATGACAGAATTTTAATTTTGTATGCCATGAAGCAATTCCCAAGCAATACAAATAAGTGAAATAGTGCATACGTTTTACTTGGCATTTGCGATGTACCTGATCAGAATTTAATGGCAATAAAAGAACATGTCATTCTCTTGCCCAAGAGCTTTTTTTCTGCTGAATTTAAATAACCTGCTTGAAACTCTGGATACTTGGAGCTTCTCAAAAAAGGGTGAGGGATTTTTTCTTTTTGATAATTCAAGGATCTCTCTAAAGAAAGGTTACTTTACTTTTCATAAAATCAGGAGAGCCTTCAGATTAGATACAATAGAAGTAGTGAGAAGGGTGTTGCCAATGTCTCCGTAATTTCTCTTTGATGTACGAAATACTAGAATGAGTAGAGGGCAGTTATCCATATGTGAGCAGGAGTTTGAAAGTAAGCAGTGATTGAAGTCTGATGATTGTGGACTATGAAAACTGAGGTGTTAAATAATTTAGCAGTATCTTTCGAGTGTGTAATGATATTCAGTTATTACTAACCTGAAGTAAATTTGAATAGGGTCCAACAGGGTAAACTTGGTATCCTTATCAAGTAATTTCACTCCTTTTTGCATTAATGGGTGAGACTCACAGCTACTTGTGGTAGTTTAAAACCTGTAAAAGGCAGGGAAGTACTTGCCTGTGGTGACTCAGAAGCTCATGACCAAACAGGAACTAACCCCAGGTCTCCCCTGCCACAGACTTGTGCTCTGCATCACTAATCGTGGCTTTGGTTGGCTTTTAAAAAAGGTTTCAAGGATTGCTCAGTCTTCATGCGACATGGTGGGCTGTGATATTGGCAGCTCCACCCATCTCTGGTGTGTGCTCAGGTTGGTAACCTTTTGGGAGACTGCTCTTATTTGTGAGCTAAAGCTGCATTTTAAACCTGAGGGTTTGATGAGAAGCTGTAGAACTGTTTCTCTCTGCACAGGTGACTGGGCTTGGCTGCAGAGTTGTCAGCAGCCAAGTCTGAGAAGTTGATTAACATTTTAATAATGATTTAAAAACATTAATCATTGTGGCAATTGAATTTTCATGCAGCAATATTACAAGAAACAGTTGATTCAGAATTGATGAGTAAGGAAAAGCTTAATCACTGAAATAAAATAGAATTGGTTCTAATGGAGGCACATGGGCTTCAAAGAATAGGTTCCAGAAACACAAGGCATGCAGAAAGTGGGAGTTTAAAGAAATGAAGTACTGAAAAGTGTCTGGAACCATCAGAAATGCAAAAATCCCACTATAATTTTGTACTTCTTTTATTAAGGTCTTACATTGCTTAGAGTCTTACCTGCAGTGCTTTCTGTTTTCTACCTGTGGTATATCAACAAAATACAAAAACCTATGGCCCACCTTAGAATGCCACAGATTTCCTTTTGAATTAGTATGCATAGTAGGAAAATTTTAGCTGCAAAATTCTGAAATGTCCATTTTAAAAATACATACTTGATCCTTTACTTTTAAATTTTGTATGTTTTATTCTCCTTGTGGTTTGTGTCTGTGATAAAATAAATACATTATCTTTATCAGACATTTTTCTAAAAGTTCTTGCTTTTGAAGATTAAATTAATTTTAAAAAACCCAGATTTTTAAAAACTCTAACTCAGATTGACTAGAGATTCTGTGTAGTTTTGTACTAGAGGTTCTGAAAAATTAATAACTTCTGAGGTGTTAAAAGTTAGGCTTCCAGTGCCAGAGTGTGTTCTGTGATGCTGGGTGTATTTATGCAGGATCCATACCTGACATTCCTTGTGGCACCAAGGTCTGTACTCTGCAATAAGAATTTTGATTCTCCAAGCCCTCCCCTACATACCTGCCCTCCCAAGTTTGGATTGCTGTACTTTACACAGGCTCCACTGTCACCAGGACTGCATGCAGGAAAACAGAACAAGTGAAAGGTCCCAAGAAGAAGTGGTTATTTAAAATGGAAGTTTGTACAAACCTAAGCAATGAACCAGATGGAGGCATCTTTATAAGAGCAGTCAGTGTACGTCATCCTGCCCTGACTTCCTGCAGAGGGGCTTTCTGTGTCACGGGTCAGTCTCCTGTAGGGCAGTCTGTATTTGTACATCTCCTTGATAAGGTCTGGTTATTTTGATGATCTGCTCCCTACTACTGTTAAGTTACGCAGGAAAAGTATTGAGCATAAAATAGGTCTTGAATTTGAATTGGAATAGTTATCACAGAAAGACTTGGTAAGTGAAGACACATCAAAGTACAGGTACTTCTTTTAGCTGAGCCTTACTGAATTAAGGTAGGTGCTTCCATGCCACACCCTCCTGCCTGTGTCTGCCACAGACACAGGAATGGTGATGCAACATTGCCTGGCAATTACAGCATGCTCTCAAGAGTATATAGGGTTTGCAAAATCAGACTGAGGAGAGAAACACAGCCCCCAAATTGTCACACGTGGTAGGATTTGCTGTTCATGTTTACAGAGGGGGTTGGTTATATTTTTTTCTTTTTTCCTTTAAAAAAAATTCTAACAGAGTGTGATTGTATACAGAATGTGATTGTATACAGAGCCCATCTATAATGCCTTGTAGAACAATTGAGTGCTTCCTGTTTAGAGACTTCTGAATGGCAGTGTGTGTTAGCGCATGAAAAATACCTTGCTTTTCTCTTTTCTGCTGCTCTTACTAGTCTGCTCTGTAGCTGATCCTTCTGTATGCCTGCCTTACTTTTTATTGTAGCATTGTATGTCCAGAACTTTCACAAAGGTAGCTGTCTCCCCGTGTTTATAGATGTTACTGGGCTGAATTGTTGAAGGATGATTCTGATATAGCTCAATTTCAGTGTGCTCTGTGCACAGTGAGCAGAAACTAGATACTACTAAAAATAAAATAAAAATCTCTTCCCTCTTACTTAGTTTGCATAAACCTATCTGGATTTTCCTCTGAAGTTTGCTTCATTTTCTTAGTTTCTCTGATTTTTGCCTTCTTAATTTCAAGACTGGAGCGCAGAGCGCTGCAGGCGGGCACGCTCCCTTGGGATTCTCAAGGCTCCTGGGGCGCCGGGTTGGGTCCATCCCATGGTTTGTGGTGCTGTAGGGTCCCTGTGGGGACAGCTCTGGGTGTCCTGTGGCAGGGGGGCCCTGGACTTTGGCTGCCTGCAGATCCTGGCACTGGGGTACAGAGCTGGGGAAGGAGGGCAGGGAAGGCTCTGTCAGACAGCACCACCAGGTGCAGTGCAGGACTGTGCAGGATACAGCCTGGAGCAGTGTTTCTGTCACCATCTTCACACTCTCTGCTGGGTGGGATTTGGCAGTGTTACAGCAAGACAATTTGCTTGTTTTAAAACGGAAAAAATGGTCAAATCAAAATATGGTCATGTGGAAATGGTCCACGATCTTTTTAATGCAAGTGTTTGGTTTTGATTTGTATTTAAAGAGTGGGTTTTCCCTGTAATTTTGTTTAGCTGTATATAGTTTCATTAGCTAGTTTGTGACTTAACTCCCTTTTATTACATTAGATTACCAAATATCAGTAATTTTTATTTTGTTGCTTATACCAATTTATTTAATGTATTATTGCATTTTCTTTTTTCACAGTGGCATTTGATTCGTTGGTTTAATAGAGCTTAAATTTTTAGGAGTTTCTTTGATAGTTCCTGTAGTTTTTGCTTTCTGTCCTCCTTCCTTTCCTTCCAGGCTCAAAAAACAGGAGAGATAAACATCCTGGTTTACTTTATGATTTGTAAGGGGTCTGAATTTACAAGGAAACCTGCTTTTTTATTTAATTCTACATATAAGGTGTGAAAGCTGGCATGTTCTCCACCTACTGAGTACAAGAGTGAGTGGTCCAAATTCAGGTTTTGGCTATTGATCAGACATTTTCCGTTTTCTTTCAGAATGAAATTTGGGGGTTTATCAGGTTTTTCGCAGAACTTTGTTCCTGAGCTTGTCTCCCTTCACAAGGCTGGAGAACCATAGCAGCATGGGCTCCAGTATTCTGTGCACAGGCGG
The DNA here is from genome assembly GCA_013400215.1 of Cisticola juncidis. Taxonomy (NCBI): domain Eukaryota; kingdom Metazoa; phylum Chordata; class Aves; order Passeriformes; family Cisticolidae; genus Cisticola; species Cisticola juncidis. Next base: position 996,716 of record VXBR01002162.1, on the reverse strand, counting down.
ATGTTGAAGGTCTGTTTGACTGGAGAGCAGGTTATTCACTTGTTGGAATTAAGTTCTTTGTTGCATTTGAAATTGAACACTTCAGTCATAGTATTGGTTACTACTGTGATTTTGATGTGGTCATTGTATGTCTTCATAGGATATGAACAGGATACTGTTCCTTCCTAATGTTGCCTTATAAAGTTGTTGGAAAGAAAATCTTTAACAGTTAGGGAAAAACCTCTGCTGGGCTGATGTTGAATATTCCAGCACTTTCCACAGGAGAAACAGTGAGGGACAGTGATGGGGCAGAAGTCAAGCAGCACTGACCAAAGTCAGGTTTTTGTGCTGAGTTAGAAATGGGTCACTCTGATTTGGTGGGTGTAACAGTGCAGTCCGTGTGTCCATGGCTGTGTTTGTGCCTCTGCCACACGGGGTGTGCTGAGCTGGAGAGGGTCTGGGTGGGCACTGCCATGGCTCCATTGGGGATCGTGGGGTGCGAGGCGTCTGGCACACATCAGAAACATCGGCCCTCGGGGGCTGGGGCTCACTGCAGTGCTGGCCACAAAGACAGTTCCATGGGTATATCAATCTGTTGGGATTTCCCTTCCTGGTGGTTGGAAAACAAGGTTGGTGGGGAATGTCTTGACATGCAAGAAAAGAACTACTTGCAGCTTCAGGCAGACTGGGTCACTGCAAGGTAGCGCTAAATGCTCTTAATTGTGTATGAAAAAGAGATCATTTTGGCAAAGGAAATCATCAAGGGTCTTGACTCAATTTTGTATGTTTATTTTGGTCTCATTTTATAATATTCTGTTTCATTGGATTGATCTAGCTTTTGCTTGTTATGCAGGAAAAGAGAAGCCCTGAGGTGTCTGAAATAACAAATAGCATAGTTAAGGGCACCAAAGAAAACAGTGTCTAGAAAGGTTGAAAAAAATCCTGATTCATTAGTCAAAACCAGAGTGTATAGAGACTAAAATGTATTATATAGTTAATTAATAATTTATGTCATGAACTGTATTCTAAAAATTGTGAAGTAGGCCAGCAGATCCAGAGGCTGTGTCTGAGCAGGGGTGCACTCTTCTATCCAGGCCTGCATTTGATCCTAACCATGGCAGGCCCTTGGGATCCAACATCTCCTGAGGGCTGGGAAAGAGAAACTGATAGACTGCAGAAGGCAAAACCTTGGGCCCTAAAATAAAATAAAATTAAAAGTACTAGTTTCTTAAAAAATATCAGCAAGCTTTTCTCTGATACATTTTGTTTAATGAGTATTTTCAACTTTTCATTTAGCTTTTGGGTTTTGACATTCTTTGGCTTGTGTTACATCTTGGAAAAAATAACTTTTTGAGTTTTTCACAACTTCATCCTGTTCTCATTTCCAGTGTTCTCTAACAGTACTGTGTGTAAAAAAAGTCTTGTTCTCAAATATGTTTGTAACAGTTTAAAAGGTTGAAAGATTTTGTATTACTTTGTTGTTGGCTGTAATGCATCAAGAGTGCATTTTGAATGGACGTCCCTGAAGTCAGTTAGTTTTGAAATGTTATAGAAGAAAATATTGCATCACATACAGACAATTGTGGGGGTTTTCTTTGTCCTTTTATCACTCTTAATGAGACTTTTCTCCTTCCAACCATTACAATGACTATACTGAGCTTTTGTGCATTTTCCTCCCAAACTAATATTCAGTTACCTTTTCAAGAGCAAACGAAAATGCTGAACTCAAGTCTACTCTATTTGATACGGTTGAGGATATGAGAGATGTGCTATTTGATATGAGAGAAGTTGATGATGCTAAGCTGAATTTGTCAAAGGTGCCCTGTATTCCAGTGAAGCCCAAATGTGATTTCTAGAATGTGTCTGGAGCTAACACCTTGGTTAGGTGAGAAGCTGGCAGTGGAAGAGTGTCAGTCTAGTCCCATTTACGGTTGTTAATTCCCTGGCACACGAGGCACACCATCTTTTTCAGCTTCTTCAAACTACTTTCCACGTGCCTGTGCCTCAGCAGGGATTTTCTTCCCATTCCCACAGTATTTCGGTTCTGTGCCCGAGTGCAAGGGCTGTGCCCCCGAGGCACAGCGCAGCCTCCTGAGCGCAGCACGGGCAGCAGCAGCAGTGACCTGTCCAGGGGCTGTGGCTGTGAGCTCTGGGGACGCTGCCACACGAGGGGAGCTGGGCCATGCTTCACACACCTCACAGCGTGCTCGTAGTTTCTCAGAAGCTGTTTCTGGTCAGTTCTCCATCAGCTTTTCCATTCTGCTTGTAGACTTTCTCAACTCTTACCTGGTGGGATGCTGTGGATTGCATGTTTGTGGTGAGACTGAAGGAAGCCTTGTATGGATGGAGAGGGCAGGGTTTTTAAATAGCAATTTGGCATCATTTGCAGGTATTACAGTGCTGATACAAGTCTTTAAAGATAATTTTCTTTACTCAGATATTGTAGCCTAACTTTTTATGTGACCACAACAGTGGTCAGTGTTTATCTCAGTGTGTTTGTTCTGTTGCCTTCACTGAAACTTGTACTTCCATGATCTTACCACCATTAATTACATCAGCGTTCCATAATGTCGAAGCTTTTCTGAGCAAAATTTGTGCATCATGCAGGCATGTCGACTTGGTTTCCAACTGCTTTACCTTTTTAACTGTTACATTTTTTTAATAGTCCAAGTAGACAGTCAAATATGCCACGTTGTTCTAGTTCTGTTGGTCATTTCTTTTCCTTGAGGTTATGCTTTTGCTTAATTGAATATTATGCAGAAAATTCCTCTTGAATAGGATTTTACAGATCCATAGTGAAAAATACTCATCTGAGGAATATCCATGAAATAGGAGGAAGTGCTTTTCATCGTGTTAGAAGAGTTTTGAATGGAAGCTATAGCTGTTTCAAAGCAGTTATTTCAGGGGAAGCAGAGAGCTCTCTCCGTGCGCACGTGTGAGGCACGGCCGGCTGCTGGTCCGGACCGCGGGCACGGGGGCGCTGCGGGACNCTGCCCGGCCCGCGCCCCGAGCCCGTCTGTGCTGCGCGGACACGCCATGAGCTCCTCCGCGCCCCATGACGGGCAGATCTGTCTCCAGCGGGCCGTATTCCTGGAAGGGCGTCTGGTCTGCGTGCTTGCCGGGGACTAAAACCTGCAAGGGGAAAGGTAGCGCCGTTTAAATTGCCTTATGCGCAGTATGTAAAGACGGGCTTGTAGGAGCTGTTGTGTCCCGCGGGAGGTCTCAGTAGCCTGTGCATGTGACCTTATCTAGAAGAGTGTCGAGAATGCTTTTAGCAACAGGTCGGTACATTCTGATGTTACCAAGAACAGCTTTTCTTGATTTAGAACTAGGAAATCTTAAGATGTGTTTCCCTTTTCACGCTTACTGTTGGGTAATTTTTTTCCAATATGTACAGTCTTTTTGATAATTGGAGCTAAAGGACCTAATACTCTTGAAAATTACACCGTACTGTTCCTTAGTTTGTTGCTGTTGCTTAGAAATTTGTTCCTAGTATGTGCAAATAAAGATAGTGAAATGGCAAATATTGCATATAGGTGTTTTTACCTGTAGTAGGGGGTTTGTAACTAAAAATATCTTTAAACTTTATCTCCAGTCCTGCAGTTGTTTTTCCTTGGTTTGTAAATTCCACTGTTAAAACTTTTCCTTGTGATTAACTTGTAACTTTTGAGATAGCCATAAAAGATATATTATTCATTTCTGTGTTAACAAGAGTGATGAAAACGTAGGCTTTGGGCAGGTTTAGGCTTGGTAAATTACAGTTTATAGCCTTATCCAGTGTCTTTCGTGCATACTAATCTCAGTGGTCTGGTTGAGCTATTCCTGCTGGTTTCCATTCCCTGCTCCTGTGAGTGCTGTGGAAGGCGTGTGAACGCTGCTCACACGGGAGCACTGCTAACACAGTTCTGTTCTCCAGTGCCTCTGTACTTCAGAGAGCCTGGGTAGGAAATGCAGCTGTGCTCAAGGTCTTTCACAAAGTTTGTAGGTTGCTTCATTTAACTGTTGCATGGGCTCAGCGAGGTGTAATTAAAGACAGCAGAGCTCACCCAGCTCGTCAGGCTGCCCAGGGAACTGGTCTGACGCAGTGGTTTTCACCAGCGTTATCTGCAGGTGACGGGGGATCCCTGCATCAGGACACACAGGGTCGGGCAAGAGGAAGCACACACACACAGACTTCTCTGAAATGTGTGTCTTTGCAATATTTGAAGGGAAATGCTTCCAGAATTTTACATATGAATGTGCTTATTATTTCCAAGCTCTTCCTGAGAGAGCAGCGTGATCAGCATTGGTTATCCCGTGTCCAGTGGTTTGTTCTGGAGCACAGAAGTGCAGGGTGACCCCACCTGTAGCTGCTGGGGACACAGAGCAGTGCAGCTGGCAGAGGCCTTGCTGCCCCAGTCCCCTCCTGGCGCAGCATCACTTCCCCAGGACACATGCTTGATTTGTCACAGACATCCTAAACTTCCATCTGAGCTGGAATGCCTCACAGTGGGAAGGTGCAGCCAAAAGACACAAACATTCTTGTCATATCTCTACAGTATCAGTTATGGATCAGCACTGGGAGTTTGGTGGGTTGAGAGGATGCTGTCAGTGGGCTTGAGACTCATAAAATCAGTGACTGAGTATTGAATCTTAGACACTCATACTTTCCTAGCTCTGGGGAGAATACTTCTCTAGAGCAATTTGGACTTGTCTGTCTCTCATTACTTTTTGAATGTCAAGGACTAAGTCATTTTGTAAGTTGAAATCTCTTAGTTCCTCTGCTTTGTGCCCTGAACAGTGCATGTCTTGCAAAAGCATGCACACTGTGCTGCTCTGAGCTGTCTGGTCCAAGTATGAGTAACTTTGTGGGTGAAATGATGCTAAATATGGGAAGCTTGCCTATTGCCTAATATTCCCATGTCAAATAGCAAGGAGATTAAAGATGAGGTTTATTTTGAGAGCTTTATACGTACGTGACAGATCCAGAGCTGGTTGTACTTGCAGAGAGGCACTTAGGGTTGCTGAGAATTGTACTGTGTAACAGAAGCCAATTTTGGATAGCATTTTATTTAACTACCCTTTACCTATGAAGGTAGGGTTTATTTTTTCAAAAATGTGTTTATTTTTTCAGGTAGTGCTAGTGGTTCCTTTTCCACAAGAAGGAGGAGAGTTAGGACTGCAGGAAAACATAATATGCTAAGAAATGGTTGGTACTTGTTCCATGTCTGTGGAATGCTCAAGCAAGCTGTTTGGTCAGGCAGCTGTCACCTTTGTCTGGGGACATTGGAAAGGACAGAACTTCAGTTCTTCGAGCTCCACTGAACATAGAACTTCATCAAGAGGGCCTTTCCAAGGGACTGCAAATATCTGAGTATTTATGCGGTAAAATGAATTCTCAAATTTAACAAGTGAAGTTGGAATTTTTAGTTCTATTCGGGAAATTAGGTAATTGCTTTGGGGCTTTTTTTATGGTATCCTCACAAATGGTTCAGTTAGGGAAGCTGAAGCATGGCTGTCCTTTTACATTGGCCTCAGTAGCAGTGGAATGAAAATGAAAAGTCACTGTGCTATCCTGGGAAAAAAGCAGGATAGTAATTATCTGAGCTGTGTTTTTCAACTTTTTTTTAAAAAACTGCACTGTAAACATGATTACTGAGAAGGTCACATCTAGAAGATGGTTTTTTTCATTAAAAATGCCTTGTTTCTCATACACAGCAGCTTAGAATTGTTCCATACACAGACCTGATACAAGTGATCTGGGTGAAGTATTTCATAAATGCAATATTAAAAAACAAAGCAGCAGTAACAAACTTCTTACTTCTAGCGTGTCTTTACTCCTCTCCCTTGCAGTTTCCAGTAGGTAAATGCAACTTTAGAATAACAAGCAGAACTTCTTCACTTGTTCAGTTTCCATGTCATGCACGAGTCTGTACCTTATGTGTACAACTGATGTACACGTACTGTATACGTAGTTGGTACTGCTTGGGGTTTTTTTGTTTTCTTTTATATCTCTGTCTCCTGAGGCTTCCTTGTGAGTCAGGCAATGCTGTATGCAGGGGCGGTGAGGTGTGGCCAGGTCTGAACAGTCTGTTGTGTGTTCTGTTGCAGAAATGAGCCGTCAGACCGCCACAGCACTACCCACAGGTACCTCCAAGTGCACGCCATCGCAGAGGGTGCCCGCGCTGACGGGCACCACAGCCTCCAACAATGACTTGGCCAGTCTCTTCGAGTGTCCCGTGTGCTTTGACTATGTGCTGCCACCCATCCTGCAGTGTCAGAGTGGCCATCTGGTCTGTAGCAACTGTCGCCCCAAGCTCACGTGCTGCCCCACCTGCCGAGGCCCGCTGGGCTCCATCCGTAACCTGGCGATGGAGAAAGTTGCCAATTCCGTACTATTCCCGTGTAAATACGCCTCGTCGGGCTGCGAGATAACCTTGCCACACACAGAAAAAGCAGACCACGAGGAGCTGTGTGAGTTCAGGCCTTACTCCTGCCCCTGCCCTGGTGCTTCGTGTAAATGGCAAGGCTCTCTGGATGCCGTCATGCCGCACCTGATGCATCAGCATAAGTCAATCACGACGCTGCAGGGAGAAGATATAGTGTTCCTGGCCACGGACATTAATCTTCCTGGTGCTGTTGACTGGGTTATGATGCAGTCTTGTTTTGGCTTTCATTTCATGCTAGTGTTGGAGAAACAGGAAAAATATGATGGTCACCAGCAGTTCTTTGCAATTGTACAGCTGATAGGAACACGCAAGCAGGCAGAAAACTTTGCTTACCGACTCGAGCTAAACGGGCACAGGCGGCGATTGACTTGGGAAGCAACTCCTCGATCCATCCATGAGGGAATTGCAACGGCCATCATGAACAGTGACTGTCTAGTCTTTGACACCAGCATTGCACAGCTCTTTGCAGAAAATGGCAATTTAGGCATCAACGTAACTATATCCATGTGTTGAAATGGCAATCAAACCTCTTCAGGCCAGTGTTTAAAACCTTGCATTTAATTTAGCAGAAATAGGGTAACCATCTTTGACTGTCAGACAAATTATTTGGTAGATGGAGGGTAGACATAAATGAAGGTAAATAAAAGGAAAGGCTGTTAAATTACAGGAAGCAGTTGCATGTAGTAACTAATATATTTAAAATAAGTCAACAGTAAACCACTGAAAATATATATACACCCAAAATGGGCATCTTTTGTATTAAGAATTGATTCTACAGGAAATGTTGTAAAATAATTCTAAAAACTTGTTTGTAGATTGATTGTACTGTTGAAAAGGATACTGTTTCGTGTTTTTGTTTGTGTTTTTTTCCTCCCCTTTGACTGACAAGCCATGTTGAGCGGTCTGGTCTCTGGCCGCTGCTTCCCCTCCTCCTCCCCACCCCCCCTTTGTAAGTCACTACATAGTATTGCTGCTGTTTGTGTATATTTTTTGTGTATTTGCTAATTTTTATTAACTTCTAGTTTTTCATTAAATAAATATGACTTTCTTTTCTGTAATTCAGGTTTTTCTCTTTTTTGTATCTTTTTAAAATTAATTACAGGTGTCATCTTTTGATATGCATAATTGCTATGGTAAAACTTATATTTCTGTATGTTTGGTAAATTTTGTCTCTTTCCAGTAGTCAATTCATTGGTGATACTGTTCTTAATTGAGCTATTTGTGAATGTACTGAACTCGAAAGGAGTGCTTATGTTCAAAGATGTGTCAGGAAAGACAGCTCCTTTAAAAACAGGTCTAGATGTTGTTGTACTTTGAGTTATCTTCTAACAAAAATGAACCATTATTAAGAACTTTCCAAATTAAAAAAAACAAAACAAACAGTAATTCACATTTCAAATTTAGAGATGCTTAGAAAATTGATTGCATCCTTGTATTTGTTGGTTTGCAGTACAAAGAAAGTATTGTATTACACAATATTTGTAATTATAAAAGCAGACCATTTGTCTAAAAAAAAAAGACAGTCAGAGTGAGATGTTTTCAGTCTTTTTTTATTTGTCATTAAAAGATTACCTGGCAAATGAAAAAAACACAGCCAACTTCTGCTTTTTGCTTTAGCTCAAAGTTTGACACATTGATGCTCTTGCTCAGTTTCTTGTCTTCATGTCTTTTGGTTGTTACTGAAGCAACTGTCTGGAAGTGACTTTTGTATCTCATTTTGGTGACATGATCCACATGACAGTGCAGATGAATCTCTTCCAGGTGTGACTGACCAGTCCCAAAGGCTTTGGAAGGATACTGGGCTTTGTGCAGACTGCCTGTATGTGCAAACCTGAACCTGAATGTAAACGGGATTTGTGTTACAAAACAGACACAGAGCAGGGGAAGAGCTGTTCCACCTCCAGCAGGAAGGAAATCTTTGTCAAAACAAGCGGTAGCGGACGTGTCGGGGAGCTGGTCTGGCTATTGACTACTTTTGTAACACATTAAAATACAGTTTATTTACTGTGCACTGTCTTAACTTTCTTATCAGAAGTTGATCTGTTAGGACAACTCTTGTTCTTACTGTTTTTGATGCATGATGAGGTAAGTAGTTCTACAGGTAAGGAACATAAAATCCATTGGGTTGGATTAATAAAATACTACAGAAATAGTTGGCTTCATGTAGTAGAAGTTTCACTCTGAAAATTTGATACTTAGACTGAACTGTGCACAGATGTAATTTAAAAGATGTACTGGTACCTTGTGACAGTAGATAAATGCTTCCAAAACTCCTGCAATCTAGCATTTTTTTCCTTTTGAATATACAGCCAGCTGTTTGCAGTTTTCTAAATTCAGTAATTATTCTCACCTAGTTAAGCTTGTCTACATTTACCTCCAGTTTGTCCTTAACAGAAAGTTGGCTGAATGCTCCTTGTGGAGGAGCCCCCATCTCCCTCTCCCTGGCTGGGCTGAGCTGAGGGAGGGCGGTGGGGATGCTCTGTGCCCCTGTGGCCCTGCCCTGAGGGTCAGGGCTGTGCTCTGAAGGGCCTGCAGGAACGGCCTGCTCTGCTCACACAGGTTGGCTCATGTTTCACTGAGGACAAGAGCTGTAGCAGAACTACTGTATGCTGACTTACTGTAATGTAAATTAGTATTGCTACATTTGGTGTTAAATAATTGTATAAAACCTTTAATATCCATCATCAGATGGGATTATGAAATTACCCCGAGGCCCAGATCCTCTGAAGTATTAGAAGCCTAAAGAGAATGAGGATCTGGTATGTCAAGTACACTGTTATATATGAAAAAAGAAACCATTCTAGAAATCTGTACAGTTTACTACCTTATCTAAAATAAATGGTGTATTAAAGCCTGGCATTGTCTTAACATTAGCTATTCATTTTAGAAAGTGCTGGTTTACTTTGCTATATGGGGAAGGAGTCAAATTTGTCTCTACAAGATGAAATGCAGTAGATCTTGCATTTGTCTGCTAGCACTACCTCCGTGGTTTTTCATTGCCCTTTAAAAAAAAGGCCTTAAAATGTTTGACAAATGTGGATATAAATATTTTGATTCTGTTGTGACAGTTCCTGCCAGTTCTTGTTTGCAGTAGTGCTTTAAAATTAAAGCAGGTGAATGGTTTTGTAATCCTGCCTGTCCTGTTGTTTTATCCAGAATCTTCCAAGCTGCTGTGATTAAAGCAGGAATTGTTCTAGTGGGATAGCTGCTATCTGTAGCAGTCTCTAGTGTGGATACAGGAAAGGAGCTACCACTGCTTTCACTTTTGATAAGCTTCAGCTATTTGGGGCATTTTTCTGAGGGACACAAGTTCAGTCCCTGGTCCATTGAACTGTTCCTAAGCAGATGCTCCCCAGGGTGTTGACATTTGGGGGTTTATCAGGCACTGCTCTGGCGCGCTGCTGCACGGGATTATTGTGCTCAGAAAGCAAAACAAAAGGCACCAAAGTGTGGCTGTAGTGTCTGCTGCAATGGGTAATGCTTATGTTTGTTTAAAAAATATCTCAGCACAGTAACAGAAGCTCCTCAGCCCTGGCAGCAGGGGCAGGAAAAACAGGCAGTAAACGCCTGGCATTATCTTTAGAGTGGCACTGAACTCCTCACCTTCATGTGGAGTCTGTAAGGACAAGACTTCAGGACTGAACTGATGTGTCTGACAAAGTCATCCTGTAACTCTTCTAGGGTGCAGTTCCTGTTTGGCCATGCTGGAAACAGTTTTTTAATAGTCCTTATTCTCTCTTTAAAAAACGGACATTTGTTTTGTCCATGTGTAAACAGCCTGTGCTGGAATTCCAAGCATGTCAGTGCTCTCACAGTGCAGAGCAGTGCAGGATTGTTTCTCCATCTGTTTGGTAAAGGATTTTTTTCCTCCTCCTGGTTTCATGAAAAGCAAAGCACCAGCACAGGGTTACCAGACTGGGGTTTTACGCTTGGGGAAGTTTCTTTGCACTTCTTCCCTGCAAGTTTCTCGTGAGGCAGAACATGTTCTGAGACTGGGGCTGTTGTCCATAGTCTGGGAACTTGGCTTGCAGTGACTAATAAGAGTAGAGCTCTTAAAATATTGACACAGAGACAGGTTTTATTTATATCATTTTATTAAGTCTTTGTCGAAGTTGTAAAATCTTTTGTAAAATAGGTGTTGAAATGTCACTGAATTGATTGCTATCAGTGCTGTTATGTTCCAGGTAAATCAGCTTTGTTATCTAGGAAAACAAAAGCAAAGCAAACTCTTCCTTTTGATTTTTAGGCAGCTTCTAGAACAGGCTGTTGTCACTGGTACAGTTTGTGTTTCATAAGCACTTTGGGGTTTGTTTTAGGACCAGTGAACAAGAGAAGGATGTAACAACATCCAGGATTTGCTTGTGGGGCTGGCCCTGGAATGAACACCCAAAGGCCCAGATCACACACTGAAGTGCAGTTCTCACTGAGATTCAAGGGGAGATAAAAGACAAAGCTATCAAAGGACAGGGAGGCTGCCAGACTTCTTGAATCTTGAATTATTCACAGTGAATAATGACTAAGAATTGTCTTGGCATTGTTCAAATGGATTTCATTTCCATAGGTGAACCTCCAAGCTCTGGCATCCCAGAACCAAGTGGGTTTGTGGTGGGTAGGAGTGAGGGACAGGGACTCGGTCCCTCCAAACATTACTGGGATTTTCCATTAAGGCCTCAAGAACTCCCCCACCCTGCTGCTGCAGGCCCAGCTGTGCAGAGGGGAGCTGTGTGTTCTGTCCCTTCCACATTTCACTTCTGCCATTCCCTCCTCGTTTGAAAGGTGCTGGCTGCAGTGGCCTTGCTACTAACTAGAACCAAGTGCTGAAAGAACTTCCTAACTTCCTTTATTAGGCCACAGTGCTTCTCTTCACATGCCTTAAGCATTTTTTTTTGATTTTACAAGCCTTATTTTCCCCCAATACTGCTATTCCTTAGCACATTGTTATTCATTATTCAATTATTACAGATATTTTGTAAATAGGTAAACTTACGCTAAATCAGTTTGTTTTTTGTAATAACCCCAGCTATGAGCCTCTCCTGCTGCACACTATTCCCTCTTTAAGGTGTGTTAGCTGCTGTCACATACATACACAGGTGCCTGACAGGCTAAGGTATTTTCTCATGCTCAAATCCATCAGGACCTGAGATTCAAGGTTCTTTGCTTATAAAAGCAGCAAATGCCCGTGCAGTGCAGTTCAGGCTGGTAACTGCAGCAGCCCTTCCCTGTGAGGGCACTGACACCCCCATTGCCACACTCCTGTCTGGCTCACAGCTGTACCCGACACCTAATGCAGCTGAGGGAGTGCAGAGGAGAGCCCTGCCTGCCTGCCTGCCTAGAGTTTGCTGTTGAAGTGGCCCAGGCCGGCCCTGCTGGCGAAGCCGCCCTCGAAGGCCGCGTTCAGCACCTGGTCCAGGCTGGCGGCCAGCACGAAGCTCAGCTCCCGCCGCACGTGCGCCGCTATCTCCTCCAGGTCCTTCTCGTTCCTCTGGGGAATGATGATCCTCTTCAGTCCCGCTCGGTGTGCTGCCAGCACCTTGTCTTTAATCCCCCCAACCTAAGAAGGAGAAGAAATACATGTGTAAAAACAATAAACTAATCTAATAATCATTGTAACATCCTATCAGGAGTTAAATTGTGATGAAAGGTTCTGCCTCCCTCAGTCATATAGGAAAGTAGTCAAAAATGCAGTCAGAGTTCAGCTCATCATGTGCTTAATGAGGGAAATATGTTAATATGCTACAGAAAGAATACTGTGCCAGCTAATAACAAGAGAAAAATGAATTTAGGAGTGCAGGTACTCCTGCACTCCTGTAAGAGTAAGAGAACACACCTGTAACCTGCACACCTGCACACCTGTAAGAGAATCGATAGTGGAAAAGTCATTGCTTTTCAGGAATTTCTTTAACAAGAGTGGCCTTCACTCCATCTTTATTATATCATGTGCTGAAATCCTGTACCTGCATAAGAACAGAAGATTTTTCAGATAAAGGCAGTGTTGGATTTAGGGGGAAAAGAGTCCTAAGGAAGCAACGTCCCATGAAAAATAACTTGAGCTGTACAATAAACTATGCACAGCAAAGCAGACCTGCGCAGTAGAGAGGCACTGCCTCAGCCTCTGGGTTGAGTTGCTAAGGAGATGTAAACAGAGGGGTTAAATTAGTTTATCTTACAGCTGTAGCTTCTTCCCCAAACTCCTTTCTATTCCTAAAGACCATCTTGGAGCAGAAACCTGTAATTCCACAATGCTCTAGAGGGGAGGAAGGGCCTGTATTACAGCACAAAGGGCAAACCCTGGGCTGCTGTGCCAGGGCAGGAGTGAAGCCTGACCCTGAGGGTGCCCCACGGGTCAGGGCAGTGCTGCACACTCAGCAGCATGGGCAGCCCTGGCACAGCCCTCAGTGAGGAATTCACTTACTGAATCCAGCAAGATTCCAGGCTACCAGGGAAGGAGGAAAATGTGGTTTCATATTTACAGGGACCTCATCTCTGCACACAGCTTTGGCAGCAGGCACGGTGCAGTCAGGCCAGGCTGGCTGCAGGGCTGAGCTGGCTCCACCAGTGTCACTGCAGGGTGCCTGTCCTGTCAGTCTGTGCCCCCAGGGCCTCCCAGGCCCCTGCCCATGGCACCTCTGGCTCTGTCTCTCTGCAGGAAACAGGACTGCAGCTCCATCCTCCTGGCCATCATTTGTACGAGATGGGAACTCCCACATGTGCTTCAGCGCCTGCGCCAGGCTCCACTGACACTTCAAACTGAACTCTGTTTGTCTGAACACCTTCTCTGCCTTTGTGCTTTGACAAAGCTCTGTGGAAACCCCTTCTGGCTGAGCTACATACAAGGACCAACATTGGAGAGAAACCCAGAAGCAGACTTGGACTCAGGAGTAACCTCTGTGCAGTCACTGTGAGAGCTTTAAAACACAACTTTTCAAAGACACCAGAGGCAGTTCTGTACCAACAGTCTAAAGAAGCACATTTAGAAACTGCAGTGCAGACTTTACAGCCATCTTGCATTTTAAGACTTTGAGGTTTCCTTCCCAAGTAGACATTTTAATGTATTTTCCCAAAAAGCCACACCCAAGCTGGCTTTAGTTTGAAAGGCAAAGCAGAGCAGTGGGGCAGTCGTGCAGCAGCCGGGCCTCTTCCAGCTGCAGAGACTGCACTGCTGCTAAGGACTGATCCAGCAAGGCTCTGGACCCACTCTTTTCTAAGTGGCTATAAACAGATTTTATATCCGAAACAGGGAGAATTGATACAACTTAGCTCTTTTCTCCATTGATGCTTACTGGAAGAACAAGGCCTCTGAGTGTAATTTCTCCTGTCATGGCTACATCTGAGCACACCAGCCGCCCACTGAAGAGTGAAGCAAGGCAGGTTACTATGGTAACACCAGCAGATGGTCCATCTTTTGTGACAGCTCCAGCTGGGAAGTGCAGATGGATGTCAGTGTTGTCAAGGAGATCAAAACTTCCAGAAGCTTAAGGAAAAAAAGAATGGTTTGAATGTTAAAAATCTAAACCCATTTTGTTCCTGGTCTTTATTCTAAAAGCCCATCAAGAACTAAAAGCCTTGGCACTATTAACAGTAGACTAAAAAAACAACACAATATTGCAGAGGCCCTAAAAGAGAAATCCCAGTGAGCTTTCCTACATGCAGATTCCTAGAAAAAACTGTAACATGATAACCAATAAGCCTGGCATTTGCATGCACTGGGAAATTGAGAGTAGGGATTAATGTGGAAACCAAGCAATTTCTACATAGAATTTTTATGTCCCAAACCATTAACGTCAATGTTCAGAGAACACTGCACAGACACTGACAATTATAATAAAGTGAAACTCTTATTAATGTCCTTTCACCTGTAATGGACTCCATGGAGTGTAATCCAGAGAGGTAAACATGCACACAGGTAATGCCTGTAGCATTTCATACATTACTTCCATTTTGGTTTTTAACCTATCTAAACTACCACAAATAGTGACAGGCACTGGTCAATTATTTGCCTGATCAGCAGATGATCAGTCTAGAAAGCACATTTCCACAAATCCTGGGAGTTCACACAAAACAATAGTTAAAATGTTCTTGTCCAGAGCCCTACTGCACTGCAGTTCCACAGCTGCCATACAAACCCAACATTCTCAAAATACTAAAACTTAAGACTACAAAAACCTTTTAACAGAACCTGTCAGAGAAGAATTACAGACATCTGTATCTGTCTGCATCATGAAAATAGTCCTGGAAAGCCTGAGTGTAAAGGTGAGTCAGAGGCAGTGTCTGCCACAACCAAGGAGAAGCACCCTGGCACTGAGGCTGCCCACACCCTTCCAGGCTAAGGCAGGGAGACACAGCTCGTGTTGTGCCAGCCCACAGCCACCAGGCTTGGCAGCAGCTGGGAAAGAACTACACACAGGCACAGGGAGCTCATCCCATCTGCAGGCTGGCGCTGAGGCCGGACCCCTTCTGTGCTAACGTGCACAGCGTGGCTGTGAGCAGTGTCCCTGCAGTGTCCCTGCAGTGTCCCTGCAGTGTCCCATGCCCACCGTTGGTGAGCTGGAATCTCTTGGCGTTGCTGCGCAGCCAGCTGATGGCCAGGTGAGCCGACTCCTTCATGACGTCCCCCAGCTGCCCGGTCAGCGTCAGCTGCCCCTCCCCATCCATCCTGCTGGCTTCCACGAACATGATCTCCCCTCCCAGCGGCGTCCAGGCCAGCCCTATGGCCACGCCCGGCTGGCTGAGGCGCTCCGACACCTGCAGGGAACACAGGGGACAGCTTAGGGAACGGCAACAAAGAAACCTCTGCAAAAACAGTTCACAGCGGGCTTTGAAACAACTGTGCCCATCACAGCAAAGTTAACACAAGTGTCTGATCTCTTACGTTTTATTATTTAATGCAGCAGCGGTTCTGGATATGTGTAAACACTAATTACACTACAGGAGCTGTATGTGGCAGCTTAGCTAAAGGCCATGGCAAACATCTGAGTGTGTCATCAAAACCTTTTCTGCCCCCCAAAAACACCGTAAGAATCTTTCTCCTCAAAGGACTTCCAGTATTCACTCAGTCCTGACTGTTTATGTGACTTAGCCCATCTGCTTGAGTGTGTCTGCCCTGTTACTCCTGTGACAAGGCCAGTTTTGCTCCCCAGTGTTGCCTAAAAGCCTTTTCAAAGGTGGTGGCACTGCCTGAGCTGTGGCCAGCCAAGCCCCCAACGTTGTTCCCTGCAGACATTTACAAACACTTTGGAAGAGCAGAAACATGAATGTGTTCCCAGGCCAGGCAGAGGGGACACCTGACAGAATCTCTCTAGGAATCAGAAGCAGCCAAGCAATGAGCAGCTACACTGGCAGCCAAAGCCAGGGAAGCCACACGGACCCTTCTCCTGTTCTCCTGGGACTCTCCCTTACCTGTGCACTGGCATCAACATCCTGCCATTTGCTTTCAGTAGCATGACTCAGCTAAGAAGGCTCTTTCTTTTTCTAGCATTTAAAAAAACTGTACAGAACAGTGCATTTCATTTTTATGGTATCAAAATGCCTCAGAAAGCATTTTCACTTTTGCTAACATCAGTTTCTATACCCCCTCCCTGTGTGTTATTAGTTACAGTGATTTACTCTGATTATTTTAGTAACTGCTGAGTAACTCAGGTTAACAAAGTCAGTTCATCCTGGTCACACTGAAATCCAACAGCGCTGGAACTTCCCCTTTGCACTGGAGATGATGCTGTTTTGGCAAACCATCATGGTCTCAAACATTACAGGTGTAATGAACAAAATTAACTGTCCACACCCTCTCGAAGCCCAAAGCAGGTTTGTTGATTCGGGGGGTTTGTTTCAGTTTTTTAGACTGGATCAATTGAAAACAGTTCAGGGACTGTTTGAGAGCTCAGGGGCAGAACACAGCAATGGGTGAACAAATCAAAACCGAAATGGTTTTAAAGACTCAGCACAGTCTCCCTCCTCTATCCCCTGACTAGGTAGCTCCATGTCTCTCCTCCTACTTTCACAATTCAGTTGAGATCTGATAAGAGAAATTGGCTGTAGGAGGCACTGATCACCTTTGGACCATTGTTCATTACCTGGTGCCTCCAAAGCCAAAGAGAGGCTGGACCACTCCTGCTGCAACCTCCCCAGCTGAGCCCTTTGCTGAGCCTGGCAAATGCCCTGGCAGCTCTGAGATGTGGCTGCAGAAAAGGCCCCTGGAACCCCAAAACACAGCCAGGGCCACAGAACCCCAACACCCAGAGGAGAGCACACTGGGCTACCCACAGAGACACCACACCAGAAAGGGTTACAGGGAGCCACGCACCACTGAATCACTCCTGGCACCTCTGTGTAATTTCTTCTCACCAAAAGTCAGATGAATTTAAATTAGAATAAAGCCCTTCTTACACTTTCTAAACAACTTCAATTAAAAAGGACCATTGGAATCAGCTGATGGCTGGTGATGTCTGTCAGGTGATGAAGATGTCACTGACCCACACGGAGTCCTGGGGTTTGAGAATTTTTGTAGATGAGACCAAACCAGCTGTGATGTAGCTGTACCCTCAGTACATGAACATGCTGTCACATGCATTTTAGCTGCCCAGACACTGCAAAATTCAAGTCTTAACATTCAGCCCAGTCATTTATTTTAGAGTATTTCAGGTTATCATCTACAGTTTTGGAACTACACAAAGCAGTGTAATGGACAAGAAGCTGGTCAGTCCCTGATTCACAATGGGAAGATGAGAACCCATCACTTGCTGGCCTTTAGCATGTTTGTTTTCCTTCCACAGGTTCTCCCAGCCTGACTGTACCAACTTTTTTTTCTACTCTTCTGATTCATTCCCTGGCAAATCACTGCTGGCACATTAACAGAGGCTTCCCTCTGAGGGAGGAGGATTTCCCAGAAATATCACCACAAGACTGATAGTTCTTAGATAAAGATACCAATCTAAACCTGTGCTTTGGCCAGGTTTTGCTTCTGAAAGACACTGATTTTTTCCCTAATTAGCATTGTGCATGCCCCATGAAGCAGAGCCATTCTTCTCTGGCATCTGCACTTTCCTTTCCTAGGATAGGCCACTTCCCTGACCTACAGCTTCTGTCCCTTCACCTTCACTCAAATTACAAGGATATAAACCAATCTTGATGGACCTTCCTGTGGTGCCAATATTTTGTTACTTGAGTAGAATTAAGGGTTGGAAAAAAACAAGTTAAAAATCCCCCAAAAACACAAAGTAAAATCCAAGCCAAAAATACAAATAGTTTGTTATAAACCCACTGGGTATGTTAGAAACCCTTTCCCCCAAAAGTGTGCTGTGCTGAAACATTTCATTTAATCTTCTGCACTTTAAACTGTTGAGATTATTCTTTCAAAGCCTCACTATGTGATTTAATCCAACACTTGCTCTGTAGAGAGACACATAAGATTATTTATTTGTAATAAATGAATTAATCCAGCAAGTAGGAGCTGAATATTCCATCATGTCTTGCTGCTGGGAGAGCTGTGCAGACAATAGGCAAGCAATGCCCTGGGAAGGTGGAAGATGAATCCCTGTGTCAGAATTCCCTGAGGAACAACAGATCAATGAAGTCTTGTCGTGTTTTCAGTTCCATTTGCTCAGCCTGGTGCAGGCACTGACACAGTGCTGCCTCCATGGTGTCTCTGTTCCCCCTGCTGATCAATGGCCAAAGCAGGCCCAGGGTGAAGCTCTCAGGTCACAGCAGAGGGGACCCAGCCCGTGACTACAGAGCAGAACCTGCAGCAGCCAGGCTCTGACACCTCCAGAGCAGAAGCTCTGCTCCTCCAGAGAACCTGGGGGCACTGGAGAAAATTCTAAGGAGTAACACATCAGCTGGGAAAATTCCTTAAAAGAGGAATTATGTTGTTATCTGAGCAATTTACATGGAAAAAACCAAAGTGTGTATTGAAAACTATTCACTCAATAAATACAGCAAATAGTACATGAAAAGAAATCCTGGGCTGGTAACGGAATTGATGTGTATGAATTCATCTCTACTATGTATGCACTAAATTTGCCTTCTAAATACAGAAATGTCAAGAAAACCTTTTGATACAGAAGTCACAAGCTTCAATCAATCTTCTTTCAGTTTATAAAGGCCAGCAGACCCATGGGATGCTTATCTACAAATTTATGGCATCTATTGTGGACTCCACAACAAATAAACAAAAAAACCACAAAAAGACAAACAAAAAGAAAACCCCCACCTAACACTCCTGTATTTGTATACTTGAAATTAAGAACCACAGTTTAAAATTTTCACTTGCATTACTTAATTCTGCAGAAAAAAGACAAAGTAGCAGAAATTATTTTCCAACACAGCCACACTACCAAATTTAAATCAATAATCAACTCCAGAAACAAAAGTGACAGCAGGCAGAACACCTAAGAAAAGTCCCATATTGGCACTGAATTTTTACATTTGTGTGATCTTCCTGTTGGGTACAGAGGCTTCTGAGAGTTGGAAAGAACAAACATAAGCTGCTGACAATTCAGGCATTTGCCTAAAGAGCAAATTCTTCTAATTTCTGAAAGTAAAAATATAAATCACCCAAGAACCCATGTGAGTGCCCTCAGCCCAGAGTCACCAGGCCTCCAGGTCATTTATCTTCCCTGCCTCCCATTCCCCCCCTCCCACTGTCCCCATCACCACCATCCTCTGTCACAACCAGTGGCACTGTCTCCTTTCAGTTTGTTCCCTCATTTCTATCTCTTCCTTAAGAACCCTTCCATGATAAAACCTTCATATCCAAAAGCCTCAGTTCAGGTCTAAAAACTGATTCATTCCTTAACAATCACTCATTTTCTCCTGCTATCACAATCACCTTGTCTCCTTTTTGTTCTTCAGTCCCACTGGAAGTCTGGTCCTCTGATTTAGGAGAAAAGAATTGTAAGAGGAAAGTTCTCAGACACAGACAACAACTGCACTGTGACTGGTGAAATGAGAATCCCAAACTAACAAACTACTTTAGCTGATGGCATTTCCACAGAATGGAGCAAAATACAGATGGGGAAAGCAAAATATCTGAAATATGCCTATGAGGAGCAGAGCTGGAGGTGCCTGACTGATCATAAAACATTTTAATAGCTAAGAGTCACATTAACCTGAAGAATGTCTGAGAACTTCTGGTGCAAACTGAAGTGGTTTTAATACCCAAAAATGCTGCCTGGCTTTAAGGAATTATGAGGGACAGTCCTTAGCACAGCTGCTGCACAGACAGGATTCCTGGGTTCCACTTTTGGCTTCTTTCCCAAGACCACCAAACACCCCCAAACAAAAGCAAAATTGTTTCAAACTGGAAAAACACCACCATATTCTTCTGCACTGCTACAGGAACCTTTGCTAACAGAAAAGTCAGGGCATTATGTTATTTACATATCCTGAATTAAAAGAAATTAAAAACTTCTTTAGGTGAAAACACACTTTGTGAAACATTAAGGAACACAGTGCTGTCATTAACATATTTTGAAGTTGTTAACATTGTACAGAACCAGTCAACAGCAATAATCATATAAGCCAGAAACAAATGAGGATGTTACCTCCATGTCATACAGGGGGGGCCCCAGGATATCTTTCAGAGCATGGAAATCAATTAAAATCGGCATTTCAGGTGGCAGAGCCAGGTCAGCTGTGTCACTGAGGGATTCTGGTTTGGCATCTTCTGTGATGTGTTCTTTGCAATCTAAGGGAAGAAAATCTAATTTAGGATTTGTAATCGTCTTTCCTAGACAGAAGAATTTTTTTAGAACCATGACAGAGAAAAAAAAATAAGTCAGCTCAACAAGTTCAGGAAAATGTGCTCAAACCATCTCTCACAAAAATCTTGTCAAATTAAAGATAATATGGCATGAAATTTAGATATTAAGCTTTAATATGTTCTAACTGTTCATCAAAGAAAAAATTAAGTCAAGAGCACTGACAGAGATGCAACTCATCAGCTTAAGTACATTTTAAACTAATTCAAATAGCAAAACACTTTAGGCACATTTAAGACTTTGCACTTTTCACCAGATTTGTGCAGAACACCAATATTTCACAGAATCAGAACAGTTTGGGCTGTACAGGACCTTAAAGCTGATCTTGCTTTAAGGTCTGTCAGGGACACCTTCCACTCTCCAGGCTGCTCCAGGTCCCACCCAAGCTGGCCTTGACACTTTCAAGGGATGGGGCAGCCACAGCTTCTCAGGGAACCTGTGCCAGGGTCTCCCCTTGCTGGCAGGGAAGGATTTCTTCCTGCAGGAGGAACCATGTGCAGTGTGGTGTAATACAGAATGTGCAGCTGAACAGGGCAATTCTGGCAGTGCAGGAGCTCCTGCTCCTTTCATGTGTGTTTAAACTGTGCCCCAGCACAGAGCACCTCCAGTGCAGCCCTTGGAGCAGACTCTGATGTGACTCTTTTCATGTTGATTTTTTTCTCCTATGACTTTTACAGCTTTGCTCAGTCATAGAAGGATTTGGGTTGGAAGGGACCCTTAAAGATCATCAGCCCAATCCCCCATCACACACAGGGACACCCTCCACCTCCTCAGGCTGCTCAGCTCACAAACCTGACATCTCCTGTCTGCTCAACAGCCAGGAGAACACAACACCTACAGGCCTTGTTCAGTGCAAAAACCTCAAACAGTTTCAGTGTAACAACCTGCGGCTTTTGTCTTGAAATACTCCACACAGACAGCTCTGCTCTTTTCTGTGTTCAAGGAGATATTGCTAAGGTGTCATGCTCAATAACAAGCAGAAGCAAAAAATTCCTCCAAGGTCCAATTACCAGACATTTTCAGAAACACCTACAGGCACCATATACTCTTCAGGAAGGGCTATAAACCCCCAAACCTTTGAGTGCAATATACTCAAGTGTCACCTAGGAGGCACCACACAGTTAAAGCAATAGTTATGGGTTCAGAAGGGGGCTCTTCCCTTCCTTCACTCACAGCATGGGTGGATTTCTTACCTGCACAATGACCTCCTTTGCAGAATTGCCTTCAAATTTCTGTTTTCTCTTTCTATACAAAATTGAACTGTAATGGGAACCATGTCAATGTCAGTCTCACACCCAGCCTGCAGAGGAGCTGTTTGCATGACTGAGCTCAAGAACCTGCCCGTCCCTGGCAGGGCTGACACTGCCCAGGACTGAGAGCAGAGGAACAAAGCAAGCAGGGCATCATCTCCCCACAGAACCTGATCCAGGTGCAAGAGACTTACCAGCATTTCTTAAGAGCCCTATGCAGTGTTTTAGTGAAATGTGTCAGAAAAATGAAGCATGCTTGGACAGTCCAGCTGTCCTAAGGCTGTGGCACTCTCTCGGGGCAGTGCCTCCCTGCCCTGGGGCTCACCTGCACACACAGAGTGAAGACTTTCCTTCCCACCCCAAACCCTAACACACATCTGAAGTGTGTATGACACAGCAACATACACTGAGCTTCAGGACTCCTGCACCGTATTTTGGACCCAAATATGGGTTGTTTACTTTCTTTGAATTCTTTCTAATTTAATTTGAAAAGGAGCTTTCTGGTTCTTTTTCTGCACATCAATGCATGCACAGTAACTGAAGATCCAAGAGTTCCAAAAAGTACAGAAAACCACAGATCACTGATCTAATCTATTTAGTGCAACGTGAAGAGGTGGTCAGGGGTGCAAAAGCAATTCTCAGAATGGATGAGGATGTCTCCTTTCACAAGACACAAACGATCCTGTTATTAATCCTGATACATAAAGGCCTTTTTACTGATAATTTTCTGACAATGCAATTCTCATTAATGCCTCAGTAGAGCATCAAGGAAAACATTCTACATCACTGTTAACATGACAGCAGCAACTCAGCCTTCCTTCAGGACTCCAATCTCACCATTCCTATCCAACATTGCCATTGTACCACTCACTGCTCCACGGCTAAATCCATCCTTTACTGCAAACACTGCCTCAGTC
Organism: Cisticola juncidis; assembly: GCA_013400215.1. NCBI lineage: Eukaryota > Metazoa > Chordata > Aves > Passeriformes > Cisticolidae > Cisticola > Cisticola juncidis. The sequence continues at coordinate 974,391 of VXBR01002162.1, read as the reverse complement.
ACATGCCTCCTGTTGTTCCAGCATGTCTCCCTGCTTTTGTTAAACTACTATTTTTGTACATAATAAATTCAAAGGCATAAATACCAGCAAGTCCAGGAAACTTGACCCTGCATACTATTCTTGCAATTCAGACTGCAATTTCAACACTATTTGATAATCTGAGATGCAATTCACATTTCCAAACAAAACTGAGTTTAAAACCAGCTGCTTTTGTCCTATACCAAGATTTTGCTGCCTAAAAAACACAAATGTATTTATTTCACCTAGCTCTGCATACAGCTGAAGAGAAACTCCTCATAAACAAATCTGGAATTTGAGGCCACCTGCCCCATTAAAATAATCAGAAACCCTTCTCTTTGAGTTTATATGATTTAAAGAGTAGATTCCATTTTATAATCTGTAAGAATAACAAACTCGGACTTTTTCTAAAAATTTTAACCTAAATTCTGGCATTGTCTAATTTTCTATAAAAGCAAACAGTGATGTCCCAAAATGTAATTAAAAACTCTAACTTTTTCTTTGAAGAAAAAAGTCACCTTCATTTATCATCTTTAAACAAATGCTGACTATGAGGAATCTAAAGACACAACTAATTAAGATCTCCACTAACAATTAATGTATGTTCCTTACCTACCCCAGACTCACAGCCATAAACCACAGTACAAGCTAAATGACATATTTATCTAAAACAAGACACTTAAATTCAGGTTTCCAGAAACAGACCTTTTCATTAGGACAGCAGCTTAATCATCTTACAGTTTGAGATAAGTTGGCAAAATAAACTAAAAGGCCAAAAAGTGCCCTGAGCAGAGCTCCAAACTGCACTAGAGGAAGCACCTGCTGCTCTGCTTACACAAGAGCAGCATGGTATTGAGTTGTTTTAACATTTAAAAATTGTAATGCTAAAAATAAACAACACATAGTCCTCCCCAAGTAACCAAAAGAAGTTCAAAATAAGTTCAAAAAACAACCAACCAAAAAAAGATTATGTTTGTAAAATTTTCCAAGCAGAATCTGCAGCTACTCAAAGATCACAATGCGCTTCAGGAATTTGTCTGCAAGTTCCCAAAATAAAACCAAGTCTCACATGTAAATAATGGATTTTTAAGAAAATGGACTCCTAAGAAAACATACTGACAATGAACTACTAAATATAATTGAAATTTAATATTAATAGACATTTCATGGCACAAATATTTAAAAAAATAAAGACTCCTACCCTCTTCAGATGTAACGGAAATAGAGAATACAAGCCTAAGACTTCCTCAACATGTAGCAATTTCTCATCTCCTCATAAAACAGATTTAAATAAAGCACTAGCAACCCAAGTCTTAAACCCAAAGATTTCTAGCCATATTTACTGACCAAGATAGAAAAATAGAAGCCTAACATTTTTAAGCAGTTTTAAACATACATTCTGATTTGCTGAACTGCTACGAAGAGATATAAAAATGGGCATCAGCATGACAGACAAGGTTTAAAGTTTGTGGGCAATTAAAGGGAAAATAACATTCTTTCTTTCTCAACTGACTTAGCAGAAGATGCTTCAGCACACAACAGACTCAGAATTCTTTTAGCCCCTCCAAACTAAAAAAACCTCCTAAAAGTTCATTTAGGTAGAAAAGGATGGGATTGCTTTTGCTGACAACAGTTCACATTCAAAGCCAGCCATAACATGAAACTGCACCCTCAAAGCAACATTCCACTGTCAAACTGAGATCTTATGCACCAAACTTTTGGGAAGTGTTTCTTCAGGAAGGGAACTGTTTGCTGGGACCCTAATCCTGTTTACACTTACTTATGCTTAAATTTAATGCTATGTGCATTTCTCCCCACAGCACCAGAAAAGTCCTCTTTCCACAAAATAATTCCATTCCATCATTTGAGACCCACAATAACAATGTGTACTTAAATGTGAGGTGTTTGTGCAGGAATATTTAAATAAATTAACATGAAAAAAAAAACCATTTAAAAAATTAATCTGTTTTCGAACTTTCCAGAACATTTATGCCTTTTTGACCTCTTACAGAGCAGTCATTCCAAGCAATTTCCAGGAATTTTAGAAGGCCCACACTGCAGCCTGCAGAACTGGCAATCTCTCTAAGCTCAGCCTCAAACCTGAGCACCTGCAGTCACACCACCCTGGGACTGAGGCTCAGCAGATTTCATGTGTCAGCTGCCATTGACCACTTTGGTCAAACTGGCATTTAATTTAAAACCAAGAATTTATCACAAAGGGTAGAACAAACTGTTCTGTATTGCTGAGTTATGGAAACATTTAAGTATGTTCAAAGCCTTAGTTTTGAATACAATCCTCATTTCATCACTTTTAGTTATGAAATATTACCTGCCCTAAATCTCCCCTCAGGTCTGAATTAGACAAACTGTTTTTCACTCAGGGTTTCAACTGCTGTATCATGATATGATGCCTTAGTGCACAGTTGCTGCATTGTATTCTCAAGGCAGTTGCACTAAAATAGGAAGGAGAGTTTCACATATTTTTGTGACTCCTAGAATTTCTTCTAATGTCAAAAGACTCCAGGAGTGTCTCATAAATCTTAGATAGTGTTTCAGTGAAATATCAGCTAGCACTGCTGTACAGAGGGATGACTCCCCAGAGAGCTCTGAAAAATGCTGAAGTTCCCCGTGCAAACTCAACAACTGACACAAAGCAACACTACTGCACTCACCAACTTCTGCAGAAAGCTCAGAGTCACAGGAGCAAGGAAGGCACTAAAAGCTGCCTGTGCATTTCAGGGGTGCATTTCTGGGAAGAGCTGAACCCAGCCTGAGAGAGCCTCCAGCTCTGCTAGGGCAGCACCCTCCCTCCCAGAGCCCACTGCCAACCATGGAAAAAGCCTCATCTTTACAAGCCTTGAAAACTGCTGCTCTCCCTGGAGTTAATAACCTCATTTAATCAATGTATGGTGAAAAGTCTGTGATTCTACCACCTAGTGTCCTTAACTCTTACTACAGCCCACCAGCCAGAGGCACTGAGTAACAAACACAACAGGCACCACGGCAGGATTTGGCTGTGCTGTGGGTCAGTATAAATTACATTTTACCAAGCAAGGCAAGGCTGCAGCCTGCCCTCTCCTAGCCACAACTCAAGGCACACCAAAGCACTCACTGCAGTCTCAGTGTCACATCAGCAACACACAAATGCAGCAAGCAAAAACGACTTCTACGTATTTTTATAGAGATAAAGAAAAGAATGTCAAGAAATAATTCTAAATGAAACTATTAGGGGATGACAACCTGATTAACTAATCTTCCAGAGTCATTCATTATATGAAATTAAAATTCATCACCATGATGCATAACTCCACAAATGTCCACTAATCAACAGGAGAAAAAATGCCAAAGAAATCAATTTAGGCTACAAATACCATTATTTGCATCAACCTGCAAGTATTTGGAGATATTTTTAAGCTTTGTTTTGAACACTTAGTTGTTTCCAACAGATAGAATGAAAATAAAAATATTTTTAAAAGGCTCCTACTCTCACACACTCCCAGCAAGTGACACACTGTAAAAACACACGAGGATGTAAGCACAGCATTTGTACAAAAGAAAACCCATTTTACACACTGCACCATTCTGTACCACTCTTTACAACAGCAAAGTTTCACTGTAGAGACACCTGTCCCCCAAACTCCCTTTTATTAATACAGATTTTTCTTATGGACAGTGTTCACTTCAGAAGTACAAAGGCAACTCTTCACAGCTCATTTCTTTCTTAACTCCAAACTGGGTCAAACAAAAATGCCAGCATTTTGCCACCTTCTGAAGCACTTGGGCTGCTGTTTTCACTTAGCTTTGGTGAGTTGCAAGTCCAGAACTAATTTTAACAGTGTATAATTTTAACAGTGTAAATACCTCAGTTGCAAGCACAGAGCTAATTTTAACATGGTAAATAACTCTCTCACTGGATTGAGATGTCTAATACAGTTCCTTTTTGTTACTTGCCTTCATAATAAAGTGTTTCTTCTTACAGTACCATCAGCTGTGCTCTGAACCTACCTCTCGTCTATTTTACCAGAATGTTTGAAGATCACAACATCCCTTTTTAGTCAGCAATTGCATTAGACCTCTGAAACATATTTCAGATGCAGCTACCTACTTTAAAAATATGCCTTGTCAAAATTAGCATCCAAAAGGTGCAGTAGCCAGGACACCTGATGCTGCCTGATGCTGGTGAGCTGGGCCAGCACAGCCCAAAGGCTCAGCAGCCGCACTCACAAAGAGCACAGGAGCATGAACAAGTCAGTGTTTGACTTCACAAAGTCCATCAGAGCACAGCAGGTAGAGAACACACACAATATAAAAGGAAAGCATTGGTGATATGTCTTAAAATGTCTGCCTTTTAATGTGCATGGGATGATTTAAATTGGATTCAGTCACCTCTGCTGTGAGAGCTCACTGCCTTTAAGCCAAATGTTCAGAGCTGAACCTGCTTGACCAAGCTGAACCTGCTTAAGCAAACACTGCCAAATTAAACCTGCCAATATTACAGTTTTCACAGACATTACAGTGATCTTAGAAAATTCAACATGGTAAAAGAAGACTTAATTTTCAGAAGAGAAATACCGAGCTAGGGGAAAAAGGCAAGGTAACGCTGAAAGACTGTCAAGAAACAGATTCTCAGAGACAAAATTATGTAAGTTTTTACTGTGGGTAAAACTCTTCTTCAAACACCCTTCTAATTATTACCACTGCTTGTAAAAATATCCCTTATATTTCTTCCCCTGGAATTTATTCTCTGAAAGGGGTAGGCACTGTTGAGACTTGTCTGCTGCCTAGTTTTAAAGGAACAGATAATAAGTCTCTTCATTTGTCCTCCTCCAATCCAGACCAGACCTATCCCAGCTGTACAGATGTTAGAACCCAAAGGTTTTTTTCCACTTCATCTACATTGTGGAATAATTCAGAACATCAAACCAACAGGGCCCTGTTAGGTATTTTAAGTCTGTGAGTATCCTGGAGCAAAAGCAAGCAGCCACTCTGCAATTTTCAGTTTCCAAGATCCTCTGACGGACTGGCAGAATTTCTTGTCACCTGAACTCATTTCAGTCTTCAAAAAACAAACAAATGGAACACACAACACCCTGCTGGATAGATTATATTCGACTAGGGGCTATCCACATTTTGGAAGTTCAGCCTGAGATGTCCTTTCACATTCCTAAAGTGCCTGACAGTGAGGGCTCCTGTTGCCATCCAGTGCTGCGATGGGCACTGTGGAGCTCCAACAGCAAAATGCTGTGTTCACCAACACCTCCACCAGCATCTGGCTGGAACAAACGCACAGCCATCTCCACCCCCCATTGCATCTTTCACCAAACATAGCATGGATGTTCATTTTTGTCAAAGAGAACCTCATGAGGGGATGAAAAAGGGAGCAGTTGCCAGTTGTGGCTGCACATGAAGTGGGTCATGGGCCTGACTTCATCCTTTCCTCTCCTATTTCCACACTAGAAAGGGACCTACCTTTACTGGTGAGGCAGTTGCCTGGGTATTTTTGCTGTGTGAGAGTTTGGTGTTTTGCTTTCTTTCAGTCTGTCTGATGACTGGGAATGATAAAACACTGTCTATACACAGGAGAAACAAGATCAGACTAACTGAGGCTGAGAAGTTACCAAAGCTCCAAGAGATTTTGAATCAGTATGGTCTTAAAAGGCACACAAAAACAATTCTGATTTCAGAGTCCTTCAAGCAGACTACTTTTTCAGTGTACAACAAAATGACCAGATTGAGTTCAGAGCTAGTAGGAACCACAACCATGCTTAGCTTTTCACTGAAGAGAAGAAGTGAAAGATTTGCATTAAAAAACCTAGGAGGACATACACAAATCATAGCAGCATCCCCAAGACATGAAACAGATGCACTGATCTTCTCAATTACCAACTCAGCAGGGTGAAACTACTCAGCTTATGTCCTAAGTCATAATTCAGCACTAAAACTGTACATAATAATAATTATGTCACACTACCTGCCATGCTTTTGGAAACAGAGTCCTCAAAGAAGAATAAAGTAGGAGAGAAAGTTGCTGAATTAGCTTCCTCATGACTACATGAGAAGTTCCCTTTTTAACAAAACATGCCAAAGATACACACCTTCTCCTTCCCCCACCTCAGCACGGTCTGGCTTTGCTTCTTTGTGCTGTCCTTCTGCCACCTTCACAGCCACTGCTCTGCAGATGGCCCCCAGCTTGCGATCCAGGGCCCGCACTCCGGCCTCCCTCGTGTACCTGCGGGAGAAACGGCCGCGCTGGGCTGGGCTCTGCACGACAGAGCTCCTGTCACTGCAAACACACTCCTTACAAAACACACCATGAAATTGGGATGGGAAACACACCAAAACCTTGGACTACTCTAGCAAAACAGAAAAAATACAGTTTGTTTTTATCAAAATATTGTGGCTGCTGATAAAATTGTAGACAAATAAATGAGTGGGAAGGCATGACCAACACCTGGTACCAAACCTGCATGAAATGCTGAGCAAAGTCCAATAGCACTGAGCTCTTCTTAGATGCATAAAAATTAAAAGGAAGAACTATTTTAAAACTTAAAATGTATAGCTCACTGGAAGTTGAGGAACTGGCTGTAAAAGAATATTTTGTTTTAGTCTATGAACTGAAAAGGAGCACCAGGCAGTAACACTGCACTAAACAGCCAAAACACTGGACATAAAATACTTCAATTCATTGAATCCCAGTACACTTTCTCCATTGGAAATGAGCCAGTTTCAAGTTCAAAAGATGTTCTGATCAATACATTTGCTGTCATGTCTAACAAAACCCCCAGTTCTAATGAATAGAAGCTATTTAAAAACCAAGCATTTTAATTTTTTAAACCTAATCCCAAATTTAGTCATATGTAAACATCAAGTCACAAGGAAAAAAAAGAAGGGTAATTTCCATTTTTTGTATGAAAATGACAGAAATATAACTTGGTTCTTTAAACTCCCTGTTGTCTGCTGCCAAGGCTATGGCTTCACACACTGCAGCCACACCAGACTCAGGAGTTCCTGTTTATTCACAGGGCCTTGGCAATTGTGTCAGCACAACTGACAGCCACAGCTGGAGAGCAAAACAAGGAACTCCCTACAGAAAGGATGTTCTCTAGAGAAGACAGAGCTAGGGAGAGAGCAATTTCATGAACTACCAACTGGTGATCTGCTGAAGCTATCAAGGACAATATATATGAATATATATTTGTAGTACCACTTTAGAAATTGGTTTATAAAAGAAGGTACTTAAACTGAAAGCAATGAACAGATTTACCTGGTAATTATGCCCAAAGTGGTTACTTGGGGAATCTGTATTTGCTGTGGAGTCAGACCATGTAGTTCAAGCTGTTTAGGAATCAAGTGTCTATGTGCAATTTCAATTTTCTCTTCTTGTGTGTATCCTTCAAAAAAAAAATAGCATGTATTTATTAGTGATCGTTTTGCTTAGACACTACAATATAATCAAATCTCTTATCTTTTACAATTCTACCTGATTGAATTTAACCAAAAGCCTCCCCCCAGCTATAAGGCTGTTGGTATGATCCTTTGTGGCAAATTATAACTGCTGAATAAACCCAGAATTTTAGTGTTCCAATGACCCCTTTCTCCATCAGAACCTTAAAAAGATGCATCAGCCAACAGACCATTAGAATAAAAACAAATCAGTGAAGGAAAACATTATTACAGAATGTATCCATGTATTACCACAGAGGTGGAACTGAATTTTCCTGAGTACAATGCTAAATGCTATCCTTGTGGCAGAGGCCACAGCAGAGGCACCCTGCCTTGTCCCTTTAAGGGCTCCAGCCATGCACTCCTGATTCCTGGCAGGCTTTCCTTCATGAGCTGCCTTTCATTTCAGCAGAAGCACCCCAGACTTGTGTAAGGACCTGCAATAGGTATGTAATGAAGGCACAGCAGTGTTACCTGGCACCTGGATAACCTCCATCCTGTCCAGCAGGGCTGGGGGGATTGTAGCTGTGGTGTTGGCTGTAGCTATGAAAAGCACTTGGGACAGGTCGAAGGCTACATTCAGGTAGTGATCGGTGAAACTGTGATTTTGTTCTGGATCCAAGACCTTAACAAGAGTGAACACTAAAGTGATGCAACTGTGCAATCAGAAGTAAATTAAATATGCACATTTTTATTATATTCCATTTGGATCTGTCAAATCTGAATTTACAATAACAAAATACACTGTAGATATCACTAAAGCCTGGCCTTGCCTGGATTACTCTGTGACTACATGTCATATCACATGTACAGTTCAAAAGTCACTTCCCCATGAGTTGTTCCTGCCCTTTTCTAGAGGTGCTGCAGCATATCCAGCCATGAAGCCTCCCCTAAGCTGCAGCTCCATGACCTTTCACACATGGTAGAGTGGCCCTTCAAGGACTCACAGCAGCCTTGGCAAAGCAGCCCATGTGGCCCCACGGAACAAGGAGAATTCTCCCAAGTAATCCCTAACTCCAATCCTCACCTGCTGCTGGCAGCTCTTCTTACTTTAAACTTGCTTCTTACTCTCACACCAGCCCGTGAGACCAAGGGGAAGAACACAATCCCAGCCTTATCTGCTGTCACTAAATCACCTGCCCCATTCATTCTGCTTTATCCAGCCTTTATTACTAAAGGAGAAGAACAAGTTCTTATTGTCCATGACATCCCAGACAAGCTCTGACCTTTGGTGAGCCCCAGCCTTCCCAACACAATCATTTTTCTTTTTCTCCCAAAACAGACAAAATTGAACAAACACTGCAGAAGAAAAATACACAGTCTGACCAACCTCCAAAATTTACTGAGCAAGAAGAACTAGGGCTTCAAAACTGTGCTGTCTTCCTATGACTTTTAATACTACTTATGTGTGCTAATGCAACATTTGCATGGATTTAAGATTAGGTGATAAATATTCAATACATATGTGGAATACAAAGGCACTGAGATGCTGTCTCGTAGATTTTTTAACAGTGCCACAAATGGGAAGTTCATTGTACACAGCAATGTACTCTTGGCTTCTCTCTCACCTGTGAACTACCTTTGCTTCACATCCCCTTGAAGTACAGCCACACTCTTCCTTCCCAAATGATGAATGATCAACGCTACACCAACATGAATAATTCTCATGTCATAAAGAATGAGATCCATGCATCTCCTGAGAAACAGCACACCACTGTCAAAATAACTTATCTGCCTACACCCAAATGAATACCCACAATCTGAATTATAGCCAAGAACACGTTGACAATTAATAAACAACTGGATTTGAGGACTTCTTTGATAGTTATTCAAAAAAATGTTGAATTTTCATTACTCTTAAATTCTCCACAGGCTTTGAAAAGTGAAAAAATCTTTTGAAAAAATTTATGATCAGAACAAACTAAAAAACCCCTTTTGTTACAGAATGCCAGAAACACAGTTGACTTTCCTAAAAAACAGAATAAATTCGGATTTTATTTTTAAGTGCTGCACAGATTTAAGAGCAGTTACAAATTCCCCTTTATAGTGAAATCTTAAAACATACTGAAGCATATGCTTCAGTTCTGAACCTAAGCCTGGAACTCAGTGAATGCCATTGTGTACTGGCTCTAAGCTATTCAAAAGCTTTTCTTACCCTCTTCAGCAAGCAGCTGCTGTCATTTACTCCCTTCTTTACCAATGAAGGCAAAGGCCTTGAAGGTTCCTGGTAAGCCAAGTCCACTGATGGCCCTTACCCCAGCCAGCCCCCCAGTCCAGCCCTGCACTACAGGGCAACACAACAACAGGCAGGCAGTGCAAGCACAGCAACTACAAGCTGCCATCCAAACAAGCAGGTCTATACCACATGTTAGCCTCTCACTCAAAGGCTACTCTTGCAAATTTTTCTGAACTGTTTTAAAACAGCTAATCCTAATTCAATTTATCCCTTTTTTTATACTGATAACAGTATTTCCACACAATTCCAGTCTATCAGCTGAAATGTTTGCAAGTAATTCCAAAGCTGCTGAAGAACCATGTATTCTGACACACATTTATTTAAATGCATGTTTCCTTCTCCTTCTAGTCCACAACTAGAAATCCTTATAAACCCTGCTAAGTGCCAAGTTGGTGATTAGAATGTTATTTACAAAGATACACAAAATATGAGGCTGTACTCACATGCAAAAAATACTATCCAATAAAGATAAAGGAAACTGTAATCCAAATCAACTTGCATTATATCAAAAAATGTGCATTATCTGAGGTTTTTTACAAGGGCTGGAGATCCTCCAGACTCATAATTCTTTGTCATGGTAACTGTTTTTTAGAATAAGATACAAACCAATGCCCTGCCTATGCATTTCAAACAGATTTTCCAAAGCAAACAGGACTGTTCTTCAATTAGGTATCTGTGATGAAGTTCAAGTTCAAAAGTTTTCCAAGATATTCAATTAATACAGAAATATGAAGTACAAAAAGAACATTCAGTGCACAAAATATCTTGGCTAATTTATGACAGATAGCTCACATGCATACAAAGGCTTCTCTGTAACAGCTTTTTATTACCACAAAATCCAGAATAAATTCCATGAACATTTAATTGCCTGGCTCTGCTCCTGGTCTAATTTCCCTGCATACAAATAGTCACTATCAGGCTCTTGGATCCATTTCTGTTTTCTTCTGTCTTTAACAGAGGTCATCTAAATTTAGACTAAAATATTCCTTTGTTAATGAACAGTAACTGGAAATAGGAAGACAGTCTGCCCTGCTGAAGCAACAGCTCTGCAGAAGCATTACAACTAAACACATATCTGGCAATTAGGAAGCACCAAGCTTTGCTCCCAAGCTCACAGGGATGGCAATTTTCTTCCTGAATATGCCCTGCTGTGGACAGCAAGAATTTAACACATCTACACATTAAGGAATAAAGGATGTTCCTTTCATGCTTAATGATGGCACTTCCCAGCCAAGCAGCAGCGTGAGCAGCAAATGCAGTGTTAGGTGACCACTGACTCTTGTTTGCTCTCCAGCATTGCAGCCACCTCTGCCCACTGCAGATGGACTTGACAACAGTGTAAACCACGAGAAGCAGATGAGAATGAAGCTGTTGTGTCCAGCCATGAGCTGTCCATTAGAAGGTAAAGCACCTGCTCCAGGATGTTTAGGCAGCAGCAGAGGGATAGAGGTCTCACAGGGGAGCAGTGCAGCCATGGTTAATAAAGCAATTACTTCTCCAGATGCAGCTAATGGGCAATTAGCAGGGCTTACATAAACCCTGCAGCCCAGGCAGGCAGTAGGAAGTGAAACTTATGAGCCTCGGCTGGAAAAACCCATGGCAAGAGCAGAGTATCACTGAGAACGTGGCTTTGGAAGATGGAAAACAGAAACATCTCAAATCAGCAACCAAGTACCCAGAATTCAAACAGCTAATTAAACAAGTATTAATTCAATTCGTTTGATCTCACAAACGGCACGATAGAAAAATACAGTTGTTCTCTACTGCAGGACAGGGAATGAAAAAAATTATCAAACTCAACAAAGGTTGAATTAAATTACCATTATTAATACACAGATCTAGATTCATGATTGGAACACTCTTTCCAAGAAACCAAAATCATTGTGTCTGCATATCAAACAACAGCCAGCTAAACAGAAAATTCTGATTTTCAGCTATTCTTATCCACGCATTGACTAGAATTAAGACGGCTTAGTTCAAGTATCTAAAAGACAAGTGGCAGGAGAGATATCAGCAAACTCTGGAACAGAGATCACTACATTTTCAGCAAAGTGTAAATAAAACCCCCCAGAGGAACAGTACAAGGAATAATGTATTTATTACACTCCCCTGCTTGTCTTCTTTGCACTTTGAGGCCCTTCATGTGCCCTAGAAAAGTGTACTACACACTTGAGAAATGCACAGGTAAGGGACCATTAACTGTCATTTTTAAAAGCTGAAGAAGTGAAGCCATGCTATTTTCTAGCACATTTAAATTATTACTAGTTCATGTTAACATGCAAAGATCAAAACAGAGCTCTCAAACCACAGCCTGCTCATACACTGATTTTCAAAGAACTTGTTGGCCTTGTCAAAACAGTAATTTTCCACTATCTAGCAGGAAGAAAATAATGACGTTTGTAGAAAGTCAATTGACACTTCATTTGCAGCATGTCATACAGCATCCAGATGAGCTCATGACACCTTAATTTAAGTAGCATTTTTCATATTTAAATCACAGCATTAAGCACTGTCAGTCAGGAGAGTCATTAGAGTGATTCTGTAGGCAAATACTATCAGAACCACTTCCACCCCCACTTACCAAAGCTACCACACCTCAGGGCTGACAACTGAGATGCTTCCAGGATTATGCCCTAAATCACTTCTGTCAAAGTGAGCCAGGCTAGCTTAAACAATGTGGGTATTTTTACTAATGTCTCTCCTTTTGACTGAAACAGGTACAGAACCACGCCAGAAGCAGTACAGCTGACACAGTGGGAGCATGGCAGTCCCCAGGGCCAGAGAGAACACAAAAGAGAAGGCAAAGTGTAAAACTACAGCAGTACAAGGAATCTCTAAGCATGCACAATACAAAAACCATCTGAGCATTAGTGCTGCATCTGCCCCGGCAGCCTCAGCACTTCAGCCTGGCCCAGCCCTGCCATGCCAGCACCTCCCTGATTCTCTCCTTTGCCATCCCCACCCTCATTCTGCCCTCTGCCATCCGTGCTGGCACAGAAGATGGGCACAGCCCTCTGCCCAGGGAAGGGCAATGCTTTGTCTCTTCCCCACACCTGAGGATGTGCTCCTTCCCCTCTCCAGCAAATTGCTAGAATCAAAGCACTGAATATGCACAGATCAGTGGAAGGAGGAATTGAACTGGGATATCATGTCACACTCCAGAAAATAGAAACTGGGAAGAAGGTTCTGACAACTCCTTACTGCTGTCTGCTACATGATACATGAAGCTTGCAAGGTGCAGGTCTCAATTCTTCTTCATGAACACTCCAGTTTTGGCCTCCTGAAAGCCCAACTAACCTAATTAATAACATCTCAACACTTGATGGGATTTACAGAATATTCCAACAGTATTTCATTCACCAAAGTTCTCAGTTGTATCTCCTGAATGTTATTTGTGTCTTTAAGCAAATCTACTATGACAACCTTTGTGATAAAATAGCTGTAATATGTGCTTCAAAACTAGATTCATTCCCATCTTAGTCTGAGTGACAGAAATTCAGAAAAATGTACTCATGGAAAGCCTGACTCCCCTGGAAATCTAACACTCATCACACTATAATCAGCCAAACACTCATCACACCATAATCAGTCAAGGAGTGGGAATCTGTGACTTACATGAAAAATCCACCTTTGGAAAGTTAATCACGACACTAATTAAAGAAATGCTCCTAAAAGAACATGCAGCTAGTCCACATTATGCACTGGGTAAACTGTTTAGCTCCAGTACAAGCTAGTACCATCAAGAGCTACAAAAATATATTAAAGTTGTTCCAAGAAAGAAAGGAAAAACTTGAAGAAGTCTAGCTACTGTCTAGATCCTCTACAGCTTTTTCTTAGCTAAAAACATTTGATCATTAAAAATCAATGTCTTCAAGTTCCCCAAATAAGTGATATTTAGGACTTGAAGACTGTTTAAATACAGAAAACACCCCAATATCTATCCTTGTGTTCAAGTACAGCTAACTGAGATTTATGTTACTTGGCCACTATATAACAGCCTCTGTTACATTGCACTGTGCCCAAGGAATTAAAGAAACCCACTCAAGTGTCAGAAGTCAGCAGCTGATATTTGAATAACAGAGCTGGCACTGTCAGGCCTGCTTTTGTCCAGTTTAATTCTCTCAAAACCCAAAAGAAACAATGCTTTAACACCTCTTACCTCAAGCAAGGCTGCTGCAGGGTCCCCCTGCAAGCTCTTTGCCAGTTTATCCACCTCATCCAGGAGGAAAACGGGATTGTTCACGCCGACAGTCTTCAGGCCGTTGATGATCCTGCCGGGCATGCTGCCCACATAGGTGCGCCTGGAAGGGAATGGGGAAAGAGGTGACACGGGCAACAGGGGGAGCAACATCAAAAACAGCACAAACAAAACTCCAGGTCAAATAGAGAACAAGGAGCACTGCAACTATTCTTGCTTTGTTTTGCAAAAATCTGTGGAATACTTGATAAAAATATGGAATATACAACTGAGCTAATACAAGCAATTATAGCAGCAGATGAAAATTTGAGTTCCATGATGAACTAGTCTGCAAAGATAATCATTTGCATTAAAGTGTATCCAAACTTTACAGTTGGTGGACATCTTAACATGTTCCAGTATCAGCATTCTTGTACTGTAAGAAGAAGCAGAAGCAGATTTGGGAACCTCATTAATAAAAACATTTTCATAATTACAATGCTGAGATTTTGTCATCACAACAGAGTTCACACAGCATGTTACAAAAGAGAGCAAAATTCCAGTTATGCTGAACTGTCAATGTCCCCACAACAGCATGCTTTAATAAACACCCACCAAAAGTAACTGAAATTACTGTCATTTCAATATAAAATGAACAGCTGAACACTGTAATGAAAAAAAATGACGAGTTTGAATTTATTCAGCAAATCAGTAAATTCGTTTTTCCACAAGACACATGGAGCACAACTACATTTTACAGATATATATAACCCTTGTTTGCTGCATTTATCACACTCTTTTCTGTGTGTGCCATTAACTACTCAAAACCCTATACTTAAGAGCATGAAATTCTAAGAGAGAGATACATGAAGTGCTGAATTACAGTATCTAGCTCATGACCCTCACAAAGCACACAAGCAGAACAGGCCTGCTTTGCCATATGATCTGGTTTACTACTGTCCAAAATAAACAGGATGACATTTACAAAGAAGAAACCAAAAATACCATGGGACTAATTTCAAAAAATACTAGATATGATTTTAAATACATAAAAAAACCCCAAAAAAACAACAAAAGCAGAACCCAAACCACACAGCAATGGTGTCAGTTCCATGTAACACTTAACCACCAAGGAAACAAATTGCAGTATATGTATTTAACTTTAGATCTGCCAAAAAAAAAAAGGTTTTAAGATCTTCTAAACAGCCTGCAATGCACCAGTAATTCAGTTTGCCTGTTACCCCCTTCCTGAGGCAGCTGCTAAAGGCTGAGGCAGGCAGCAGGCAGCAGTTCCTCACTGGAGTGCTTTGTGTGGTGTTAATGTGCAGCAAGGGAGCGGAGTGGCTCACAGAGGCTGCCTGAGGAACGTTCATTGCAGATCAGGACTCTGCACGGGAGCCCTCACACAGCCAGCCTGCCTCCTCCACCTGCACACCCACAGCCCTGCCAGGACAGGGAAAGCTTCTATAAAACACAATCAGAAAATGAGGAGACTGCATCAGAGCTGGAGTGCACAGGAGTGAATCACTTACCAGTGTAAACAAATTTATCAGTGTAGCAATTCCAGCATTTCTTTGGTTTTTGGGGGATTTGTTTCTTTTTAAGTTATGGGTTTGGGTTTTTTTCTTTTTGTGGTTTTGGGTTTTGTTTGGTGGTGGTAGTTTTATTCTTCTCTGGGTTGTTTTTTACCACAATGTGCTCACTGCACTAGAGAATAATTTTATACGCTTCAGAGACAATGCAGTCCAACTGTTTCGGTATTTTGCTTATGCTAGTAATGGGGTAACATAATTAGGTAAACATCAAGCACTCCCTGTTCTTGTTTGCTACATTATTCTCAAGTGCTTGCTTAAAAACATTACACTTTTTTAATGCGTGTTTGTGTTTTTAGATACACAAAGTTTTACCTGGTTCCTTTGAATCCTATAGAGATTTGAGTTCCATTGAGTTTTAAGAAAGAGGCTGGGTTATAAACTAAATGAAAGTAAACAGATGCAACAGTCTAAATCTGTAGTACCTCTTAATTTATTAGAGATGGACTAATACCTATTTTACTATATTAATTATCAAATTCTTGAGATCTCCAAACTTATTAGAGAACGCATCTCAACCACAGAATCCTTTGCAAGATAGGCCCTGCAGGTATTTACATATAAAACCAACCAGAATATATTAAAATTACAAGCAGATATGGCCATTTATCTGGCTGGCTGTTAGCCTTTGCCTTGTAAGATGTGAAACTAAATGCTACTGTTTAGGAACACTATCACTGAATGCAGTGTTGACTTCATCATTTTTGCTAGGGTTGAAAGGAGGTAAAAAAATATCCTACATTGCTTTGCTCATTTTTTGATTCAGTTTCTCTCCCTGCATTAAACCCAGAGGACAGTTAGCGTTCCTCACAAAAAACAGGAAGCACAGAGCATATTTCCTACTTATCTCACTTGTGTAGCAACATTTAAAAAATCCAATCCCTGGAGAGCTCCACACAGAGAAGATCTGCAACTTAGTAATCTTTTTATACAGTTTTAGATCAGTGAAAAAGTACCTTTAAAGGTACAGTATGTCATCAGGTGCTAGGTATCCTAGAAAATGCAAGAAAAACAGCTGGGAAACCCAACCTTCTTGGTTCTCCCGAAGTAAACTGGGAACCCTCACAAACAGAACCCTTAAAGCAGTGGCAACAGGAGAGAAAAGCAACAGGACCCACTTTCTTCACAGTGATCTCAAGACACATAGTTTTAAATCACTTTTAACTGCAGGGATAGAAAAGGACAACAAAATTAACACCCTTGCACAAGGCCACAGCCTTTTTCTGGGGGGGTGAGGGGGGCAAGGCCAGAGGCTGCATCCACTCAAGGGCTTTACAAATCTATCTCTACTTTGTACTTGTCCAACAAAGCTCATTCCTCTCAGGGGTGAAGCTGTCTGCAGTTTTTTTCTGGTGCACAAGGCATGTGCAGGGAAGCTCTGCCAGCACTGCTGTCCTGGTGAGGAATCCCACCTCTCCTCAAACAAGTGCATCAAAACAAGTCTTCAGCAAAGGCCTAAGCCAGAAATGAACTGTCCAAGCTTTTGAAGCTGCAAAGCACTGGAAATACAGGAAGGAGTGCTTCACACGAAGGTGAGAAAGAAGAGCTTCTCACTTACCTCACCAGCACCACTATAAATAAATGACACAATTACATCTTTCCTTTTCAGAAACAGAAAAACACACAACAGAGAAGATCATATATTTCCTGTGTGATACAAAATATCAGTAATGAGGCGACTTTAAAAGCAATGAGCTTCTTGGAAAAAAGTTCTAAGTCATCCTTCAGAGTGGTTTGTAGGATTTTTTTTCTTTTCTTTCCTTTTTTTTTTAATACAGGTAAACAATAAATGTAAACCACCATACTTTAAAATATGATATAGAT
Source organism: Cisticola juncidis (assembly GCA_013400215.1). Classification (NCBI taxonomy): domain Eukaryota; kingdom Metazoa; phylum Chordata; class Aves; order Passeriformes; family Cisticolidae; genus Cisticola; species Cisticola juncidis. The sequence goes on along the minus strand of VXBR01002162.1, from coordinate 957,101 downwards.
GAGTGGTAAATGCAGACAGCAGCTGAAGGATGACTGATCAAGGAGTTCTGGTTTTGTTCCCAGAGGATGATTTCATTCTGAGGATGCTGAACAATCCTTGCTACTCCTCACTCCATCAGTGAAGGATTCCCAAGCCCAGGTGCAGGCACATGATCCCCCAGTGAAATGGCCAAGGCTGGGCAGTTGCAGCTGCCACATTCACACATCAGCTGGGACAGCAGTCACTGACACACCAGCCCCGCCCTGCTGCTCTCCCAGGGCTTTGCTGAATCTCTCTCTGCAACTTTCACAGAAATGGCCCAAGAGAATTTGCTATTTCAGGCACTGTCTGCTTACAATTCATGCTGAAACAGTTCCTTTCAAATGTTCCAGTACATCTGGTACATTCTTCTACATGTTCAGTACATCAGCAGGCACATAAAGTACTGTTCTCCTGAAATGCTAATGGAATCCTCAACTTAAGCCCCAGAGCCTAATAAGGAGTTTTTAGGAGAACAACAATGTCTTCTAAGGTGTAATGTTAGAAAATCAGCCTGCTCAACAGTGAAACTCAGGAAACAACAGTCTGTGTCTCCTCCACTTCTGGACCACCTCCCTCTGAGTGCCACCAGATGGACAACATAGATTCACCCGACTGGGAATAACTTGAAGGATTTATTCACACAAAAGAACATTACAGAGCTCTACAGAAAAGCTCTGTTCCTAATCTAATTAAACCTTATTCTGAGAAGGAAGAAAACAAACCACAGCAGAATTTAAAATCCAGTATGCAACAGGTGGTTTGGTTTTAACTACAAAAAACTGGAAAAAGCAGTTGGACTACAAAGGACTCCTGGTACCAACTGCTTTAAAGTTCATTTTTAAACTATATACTTGCTTGTTGAACAGTAGCTACACAATATTCTTGCTAATTCTAGATTACATTTTTCTTTACTGGTGATAAATAAACTCTCTTAGCAAATATTTACCATTGGCTAATTTAATACAAAGCTTTGTTTAATACAAACAAAATTTAATTTTGTTTTTAATACAAAACTTTTAATGGTTAGCCTCTAACATGAATTAGTGACTTCATAATGCCCTCAAAAATGTGTGACAACCACAAACACCTGAACCAAAAAGCTTTTCAGAGACTCTGTCATATGATTCTCTTTGTCTTTACTCTTTATGAGGTCCAGCACAAAAAAATAAGTTTGACTTTTGTTTGTAATGTCAAGTTCAAGTGGTTTCCCTGTTACAAAGGATTGAGCCCTGCTCTGCTCTGGAGAAGTTACTTTCCGTAATGCTGAGTATTCCACATCCTCTAGTGGCTTCACTTCAAATAGCACATGTTATTGAGTCATATTTGAAGTTGTTTTTAGGACATTCTATCTTAGTTGTATTCTACTGAGAGTAGCTGCATAGCTGCTGGGCAAAATTAACTGCTAGGTGGCATCAAAAAGATAACTGATAGCTTTAATTCACAGTATTCACCTCCTGTTGTAAGGAGAAATTTTATTGAGTAACATGACTTAAAAGAAAACCTGACTAAAATTCATTATTCCAGATTTCCTATGCTGCATGCAATAAACATAAAATGTGTGTAATAGAAAGAAAAATGCTGCCCTGATGCTTTATCTCTATTGCCCATTCATTATGCTTCCAGTTGCAAAGATTGAGGAATGGACTAATACAAATTTAAAAGACTAAGCAGTAGATACATAAAGACCCCACCACCAAAAACGGTCCTAAGGAATGTCATCCAAAAAATGTCTTTTGAAACCTGCCAGCCTAGACATAAATCTCATTTTGAAGTAGGAAAACAGTGCACAAACAAGTCCATTGCTATCCTCTAGCAACTTTCATGTACCACTCCAAGTTTCTCCTTGTCTTTTAGCAGCAAACATGGTTATGAAGGAATGTATTGCTACCATAGGTTATACTGGATAATTACATCTTTACATCCCTCTTAAAAGCAGAAAAATCAAGAGTTTGCATTAAATTTTCTACAGAATTTTACTTCAAAGTGCTAAAATAACTGAAGATAAAATCCATTCCCTACAACAACAAAGGGCAGCAGCAGAAGGAAAGAATACAGTCGGTACCACAACACTAAACATCCATTCCATTGAAATTCTCCCCCAAGTAACACCACTGAATACCAAGAAAAAGCAAAATTCCTCTGTATTGGCTGAACAGTGAAAATAATCAATATATTCTGCAGAAAAAAAACTGCAATCAGGAAAAGAAGAAGTAATTACCTGTGGCCTCGAATATCAGACTGATCACAGACTCCTCCCAAAGCAATTCTGTGGAATTCTCGACCCAAAGTCTTTGCAATTGATCTTCCAACACTGGTTTTACCAACTCCTGGGGGCCCCACAAAACAAAGGATGGGTCCCTTGAGGTTGTTCTTAAGCTGTCGCACAGCCAAGTACTCCAAAACTCTCTTCTTCAACTTCTCCATGGCATAATGGTCATTATCCAAAACAATCCGAGCTGCGCGGATTTCCAGGCGATCTGGCATCGCAAACAGCACAGAGATCAGCACATTCACCTTAAAAATGAAACAATTCATCCTACAGCAGAAACAGACACATTCATCGGGGAAATCCCCCAAATCATACATGTATTTCAGACAATGCTTTTCTAAAACAAAGGTATAAAGTTCTTTAGTTTCCTTCTTTAAAAAGGAAATTAGACCTAAACCAGACAGATTATAGTACTGAAAATGACATCCAAGGCTAAAATAATTATCATGATTTTCTATTTCTATATTTATGTGTGTTTTTACTCACTGTAGCTACAGAGTTCAAAATAGCAATCATGGGTCACACTCACCAACTCTGCTTGAAGTTAAAACACCAAACTTCACATGACACAGCATAATTTCAAAAGATCAAAGAGCAACTTCCCCCAAAAGAACAGTCTGTTAGGACTGTCAACAAACATTTTACTCATTTAGGGATTCTTTGAATAATACTGCAAAGTACACGTAGGCAGATCTTTCTACAATTGAATGATTAAAGAAAATATTTACGACATTGTTTGTAAACAGCCAGGGCTCTATTTCAACCCAGCAACAGCAGAAGGGTTGAGATGGACATGCAGGTGTGCTAAGTCCACCTCGTGCAAAGTAATTTTGCCCACTTAACCTACTTGTGCTGCTCAGTTGGTCATGTCTGGTTTCCTACTCCTGCCTCACTCTCCATTTTTGCACACCATATCTGTATTAACAGTACCACCCCTCTACTCACAACTCCAAAAACTATGGTACAAAGCAGACATGCACTCAGTTTTGCTACTGTACTCCAAGTTGTAATTACTAGAATTGACTACAATTGTGCTTTTTTTATCCTTTTGTTTCTTATCGAACAAACCAGAATCTTCTTCACAGAGACCAATGTTATAGAAATCTCCACATGGGTTGTCTGACCTATAAAAATTAATTAGATGCTCATTTCTTTATTGCTTTTGATACATACTGGCTCAAATTGTCATCAGAAACACCTTCATTTTAAAATACTTTTTAAATCCACATTCTTAGATATACAACTGAGCTACACAGGCTATTCAGTGTACAGCTCTCACTGAAGTCTAATGGTTTACCTGGCTTACAGTAACTTATCAGCAATGTTTTGATAAGACAGAACTAAATCACAGCATTGACTTGATAGTTACTTGTCCTAAAATGTTTGTGCAAGAGAATTCCCACTAAGGGAAGGGTTTACCTTTCGTACTCTTGTTCCACGGCAATTCCACCATCAGTTCCAAGTAATTTCTTGTCAAAGCATATTCTGGCATTGACTGAGGCATCTTCTTTAATCTGGAAATATAAGGACAGAATTCAAAAGATCAACCAGAAATTAAAAGCAAAGGAAGCCTCTACTGCACTGCAAGGCAGCGATTGCTGCCTGAGCTTTGAAATCATTTCAAAAACACAACCAACACAAACACGTATCAAACAGAAAAAGGTCTGCAAGATTTATTTTAAATTTTAAAAAGAAACTACCATTTAAAGCCTCCTACCTTTTTATTTCTTTAAGGCAAACTTTAAGAGCTTGTTCTGACATACTGGATGTTCTAATCTTTTTTTCTAGCATGACAACATCATCATGATCTTCTTCCTCCTCCTCATCCTCTGTAATGCTTCCATGAGTGATTCTTCTATTAGGACGAATAGCTACAACCTGTGCAATGAAAACAGAGCCACAGAATTGCACCAGGTCTTGGCTTTTAAATAAGCTGTGTATTTTGGCTCTGAATGAAAATCATGGCAAAAACAGGTAAGGCGCAGGGAAAAATTCCAAACTCCGGAAAGTTTTAACTCCAAATATTAACTTCAAAAAGTATTACTGGTTCTACTTTAAAAAATTACAGTTCTTTATATATTTCTAAGTGAGTTTATCATATATCCTAAACTAGCAAACAACACAAAACAAGAACAAAACTGAATGGAGCTATTTGTGCCATTTCAAGCACTGTAGCCCAGCATATTAAGCAGCATAAATTTCATCTTTTGATGGGTAAATCTCTCTTATCTTTTTTCATTTCTCAATGACCTCCCACTTACTAAGCTATACAAGCACAGTTAGATGCAGCAGAAGTGAGCAAGCTCCATTTTACAACACTCATTCTTTATCTGTAGTTCAAAAGCTGCCACTCCTCTGCAATGCCATCAGTAAAAGACAAACCTTTCACTGCACAGGCCACAACTCACTGTGTGCATACCATGCACATGAATTGACTCTGCAGAGCAATCTGAGCATTGTTTAATGTCACAAAGTGCTCAGATTATAATAAAAATTATATTTTTAAAAATTAAAATAAAGCCTAGGCAGTTTTAAACAAATATTTTGTCTTTTGTGTATCTCCACAGCCAAAGTTGCCGGCTGGGTGTTCTCTGCAGCTCCAGACTATGATCACACACTAAGGCTATACATTAAAAATGCAGAGATTAAAATCATTCATTAACATGTTAAAAAAGCACATCTTAGTACTTATTGAGAATGTTTAAGTATTTCAGATTTAAAGCTCCATACCCTTTTATCATCATCCTGTTTGGACTTTCTTGTTTTCTGAAGCAGCTTCAGGCCTTCAATCTGTCTAACAAGCAATGGTATGGTCATCTTGAACCGTTCTTCCAGCCTCACAGCATCTAAAATCTGAGAGCAAGGAGTTGTAAGCAGCCAGCGCGTTCCCACTGATGAACCCTCACTCTGGGGGAACATGGAGGTACTGCCACTGTCTTTTGACCAGAGCTAGGGAACAGATGGATTCAGGAAAACAAGAAAAACAAGGAGAATACAGGAGACAAAATCTAGCCTCAAAGGTCTCAATGCCTGAACTACAGAGCACTTCAAACTAGAGAAAATTCTCTTATCCTGTCTAGTTTTAAAACATCTTAATACTTCAGTCGCATCTCCTGTGGTAAATATCTATCAATGTCCTATTTTTCAATTACTGGGTCTCAGGAAAGAGATGGCCCTGTTAAGTTACAGCATCAAGTCCTTGGATAACCCAGGGGGAAAAAAAATCACCTTGTGCCTTAAGGCTTTTGTTCAGAGATTTTTTTGTTTATTTTGTCTTTTTAATATTTTGCACACAATTCCATTTTCATATTAAATTAAATTAGTATGTGGAAATGGGTAGAATTCTGCTCCTCTGTATTTCTATAGTTTCCACCACTTGCTCTTTTCTTTAGAACTTCTAATAAAAAAAAGTGACGCTAATAACTAATGTACCTTCCTCCAGCACGATATCCAGCTACAGTACAAACCTTCCCTTCAAATTACTGCACCAATTTCTACTTGTGGTGCTTTGAAAGAACCTAATACACTTTCAACTCCAGGTGCAGCATAAGCAGTTAGAGAAGAAAAGGAACAACTTGCAAAACACAGCAAACAAAACCAGAAATCAGATGAATAAGCACCAAGCCATAAAGATAATTTTTGCATAGATTTACTTTGACATATGATAGAAATTTAACCATTGTCTCAGTGCTCAAAGAAACACAGGCTTCAAGATGTTTTTAAAAATATTTAATTCTAATATTAAAAATATTTTAATTCTGAAGTTTAGTATTAAGATATGTATAATGATCAGTCAGCTGGGATAAATAAGCAAAGTTTTAACACAATCTGAAAGAAGATTTATCATCTTTACTGTGGGAAGTCCACGCTCCACTTATTGTTTAATAAAATAAACCATTTCCAAGATTTCCCAACCAGATCTATTTACCTTAGGCAAGTTCTGTCATGTGCATACACAAACACTTTCAACAACACCATTTTGCAAACATTCCTGCTCAGCTGGAACACAAATCCCTGCTGGCATAATGTGATCACTGTACAGTCACAGGTGTGAGCAACTCCAAAACTACCTAGAAGGGACTTTAAAAAGACAACACCACCCAACTGTCGCTGTAAGCGCTGAGGGACACGGTACCTGCAGCTTCTCCTGGTTGGTTGTCCGGATGATGGAGGTCAGGATGTCTGGCAGAGCCTCTCGGGGCAGGTTGTCCAGGAGCCGCCGGAGCTTGGCCACCGCGGGCACGGACATGTCCAGCATCTCCACCAGCTGCAACACACAGGGAACAACGTGACGGCCGCTGTGCCTCTCTGGGAACTAGCTCAGGGCTCTCACCTAAACAGGATCCTGTCTCTCACTGGGAAGCACACCTAGGTAGTTTGCCAAAAAGCTACTGAAATAAGTTCACCAAAAGTTCACAGAGGGGGCACTAACTCAGCACAGAGCACCAAGACTTTGAGCTTTCTCCTTGTCTGAGAAGTTCAAAAGCATCATTATTATTTGCAGCATTTTTAATACATACATTTCCTCTCTTCCCCACATACCCAGATTAAAAACTTCCCCACTATTCTTTTCCAATACACCCTTTAAATTCCAATTTGTTATACTTCTATTGTGTATATTTTCTCATAGCTCTGTAAAATTCTAGAAAAAATAATCAAATCTTTTACTAGAATGTACATACAGTACTGCTATATATGAAACACCAACTTATCATAGCACCAACACAAGCAGTTGCACAAGACTCAGCTGCAATGAGCTGTGTACACACCCTGGAACTTGGCATAGAAACCCAAGCTGTAACATTTATTTTGTAGCAGAAATACTGAAACTCTACCAGTCGCTGAAAAATCTAGGAACTGGAGAAACAGGAAGGCAGATAGAAAACCAATGAAGAGCCTAAGTGTACCCACACTTAGGTTATGTGACACACAAGAATAAAACAAATTACCTGTACTGCATACTTATAGAATTGTTCTGACAGCTCTCCAAGCTCCTCCTCAGATTTATGGCCATTAGTGAACTGCTCAAGACGATCTAACTGCTGCACTTCAGCAACGGGATAGGGCTTCTCCTTCAGCAGCTGCAGGATCTGGAATCGGCAGAGGCCTGTCACCAGCAGCGTGTAATGGGGCTTGGGCCAGTTGCTACCAACCACCTGAACTGCCAGGGCAGCAGTGCCAATCCTAAAAACAGATCAAATCCTTCTGTCACCTTCCACAGAACATTGTATGTGCTCCTTATCAGAGGCAGCAAAGCTATAGGTTGCAAGACCCAGCTGGGTCATAGCTTCTGTTGTGAAATGAAATCAAATTATCCAATGTCCTCTGTAACACAAGCCACAAAACTAAACCCTAAAACTCGAACAAGTTAACTGAAAAACTATATAAGGTAGTGCAATACAGTCATGCAATTTAGAAACATATGTAATTTCTTTATAATAATGGATCTGCCTGTGGACAGGCACGCTGACATTTCAGCTTTAAGAATATGCACTGGGAAACGGGAATGTTCATAAAGGACAGTTCTTCACTGAAATTCCCAGCCTTGTACTGAACAAACATTTGAGATCACCATACTTATTTAAGCAGCTTTAAAACAGAAGTTTTAAATCTTGCAAAATCTTACTAGCTCCACTCATACGATAAAGTTCGGAGAGTAAAGGTTACAGCATGTTAGTTTACTACACAGAAATACAACTTGTTTTCATTTTATGTGACCTAAGCCAATATCCGTGTTACCGATTAGGAGAAAAATGCTATGGTTAACAGCTGCGACAGCTCTAGGGCTGCATTCTTTCGCCTTATTTTGCTCGTCCACCACAGTCTCTTTTCAAACTTCCCCTCCGTTCCCCGCACCTGCCCGCTGGGCCGGTGTGCGCCAGGCCTCTCGGAGGGCAGAGGCGCTCCCGGGGCGGCGGAGCCGGGCGGGCCCGCGGGTCACCCCACGGC
>VXBR01002162.1:784642-948554 GCA_013400215.1 Cisticola juncidis | reverse complement strand
GGTTCCCTTCAGTGTCCCGGAGGCCGCTCGGCCGCCGGCAGGTGTCAGGCTGGCACTGGCAATGGGTGCGGGCTCTGAGGGTGCTGACGGCTCCGACACTGGACAGGGAGCGTGGAACAAATCTTATCGTTTCTTAAATGGGACGGGTACGAAGTGAAATCCCTTCTTTTGTTGGTTTTTACACAAATCCGATCTCCCGCATCCGTGCTCCGGGTCGAAGGGCTCAGCATCCTGTTCCAGTCACAGAATCGTTCGGGTTGGAAGGAGCTCTGGAGATCACCCAGTGCCACCCCCTGCCATGGCAGGGTCACCTGGGGCAGGTGGGGTTGAAGCGTCTCCAGGGGGTGAAACCCCCGCGCTCCCTGGGCAGCTGTCCCAGGCTCTGCCGCCCTCCGTGGGCAGCAGCTGCTCTGATGAGGATGCGCAGGTGAGCGCAGGTGAGCGCAGGTGTCGCTCCACTGCTCCTGGGAGACCCAAGGAGGCGGGAGGAGGTGCAGGGACCCAAGGGCAGCGAGGAGCAAAGCCACTCAGGTGCTCCCCTTTCCCAGCCCGTTCCCAGCCTGGCTGCCTGCGGAGGCCTCGCTCACACCCTGGGAATTCCACTTCCATAGTGATCAGCAGCCTGGAGGCACCTGCCAGGACACAGCTCACTAGGGCAGTGAGCCAAAACAGCCTGCCCAGGTGAAAGGGCTCCAAGCACTGAGGCCCTATGGAGAGTTCTCATGAAAAATGGAGAGTTCAGATGAAAAAGTGGGGGTTAGACACTTTTCTTTTCAATTTTTTTCCATATTGATGAAATGCAGAGCAATACCAAAATTGCATAATGCAGTGAACTACGTTAGCCAATCTCTTGTTAATGACTGACTTGCATGATTCCTGTTGAACAAAGGTAATCCTGTACAGAGGGGAAATCTCAGTAGCAACAAATTGATGATTTTAAATACAAGAGGATAGCTGAGGTAAAAACCTTGCCTTATCATGGGGTTTATTAAAACCTTCATCTGTTGGTTTACTGGAAAATGCAAGGTGATAGGCCATATGGAAATACCAACAATATATTTAAATGCAAGGAGTTATTACAGCTGAGAAAAATATCTTTGAAAACTACCACTTCAGGTACCTTCGAAAGAAGATGGAATTTAATATACTATTCAACATGACATTTAGAAAACATTAATATAAAAGGGCACATAACACATGTGGAAACTGTTCTATGAATTTCCCAGAGTTAAATATAATTACTCTGTAAACATATGTTCAACACTTAAAAATGTTTAAGCATCTCTAACTATATTTGTTTGGAATGTGAACACAAATTAAACCTAAAGGTTAAATATTTGCTCATCCCATTTATTGAGTAAGTGTCAATATTTTGATTAAAAAGAGTCTACAAATGACATCATGTTTATTCTGCAGGCTACCATTTTTTTACTTCCTTCAGGGATGACTGGTATCTGTAGTCATTAACAATAGTTTCTTAATTAATTCTACAGCCATATCAAAAAATCTCAATGATTATAATTCCTTTAAAATTCCTTTCAGTTTCTCTTGAACAACTCTTAATACCCAGGGTGTGTTTTACTGTGTCTACTAAGCAATACTACAGGGTCACATCCTGATATCTAGATAGTACTGGATCCCCCAAATTGTATTTTGCTTAAATGCAAACAGATCACATTTGAGCAACAGCCTTTCAGAATGTTTTTCTAGACTAGCTGAACATTTCTTGACACCTGGAGAAGCAGTGTAGCGGTAAGTATTAAGATGTGCCTCCAGCTCAGGGAATTTAAGATTAAAAGGGACAATTGCCACATGGTCTGACTTCCTCTAACTCTCAACAGCAACTTCTGGATCAAGTTCATAGTTTTTGACTTAAACTGGATCTCAAAGCTTTCAACCTTTGTTATAAGTGACTGCAAGAGAGCATCTACCACCTCTATGGGTGTGCAGTTCATTAGCTGATTACCTGGTTAAAATTTGCACCTTGCAAATTTTACTTTACTCTTGGCTTCCAGAGACCAGCTTCTGTTTTACCCAACAGATTGAAGAGTTGCCTACTATAATAAAAATCATTCCTCAGTGACCACAACCAGTACTCTATGACTGAGTCAGGGCTTAACTTTGAGCTTCTCTTTCTCATTTCTTCAATGAAGTCTCATCCTCCTTAAAATGTGGGCCCAGTACTCATCTTGCAAATGTCTCAAGGGGGTAATGCCCTCTTTGTGTTTCCATTCAATATTCCCTCCCTGTGCAATCGAGTGTGCAGTTTGGCTACAGCCCCACTTCACACAGCTGGGGTGGTCCTGCTTTGGTGTGGATGCAGCACAAGCCTGGCTGAAGGAGACGGGTGCCAGTTCAATGGAATAAAGACAGTGAGCACTGTACCAGATGGTGCAGTGCCCCTGTGCTCCCCAGTTCACAAACCTGTGTCCTGCAGAGCCCCCTGCTTCCTATCCCTGAGGCTGCACTGACCCAACTGCACCCCACAGAATTTTTGTTGATGGAACAGCTGGGCACGGTTTAGGTCCCAGCTATGCATGTAAGGGGTGATATTCAATTCATGTGCTTCAGGGACTGACAGGATAGCCTTGCTCTCCTTCAGAGATCAGACTAATGATTTTGCAATACTGATCTTCTCAAGACCTATTTCTTTGAAAAGGATAGCAGTTCACAGATATCTGTATTTTATGCCTGTAAAACACATACTTTTTCCTCTCCCCCCACCTCTGCATTATTTCTTCTGTTTACACAAACATGAGAGAGCTCAGTATTTCCAAAAAGCGAGACCAAGCTACCTCACAGTGCAGACTTGAGGTTAATATGTTCGAGATTAAAGCTCAGTAATTTTCTCCTAAGATGTGCGCACACTTCTCTTCTGCCCCCTCACTGGCACTCTTTAAAGCTTTCAAGCCCTCTGCAGCTATTTTATAAAGATTCTCAATCTGTCATGAGACTTTCTCTTTCTCATACTGCTTCTATTTAGTACTTACAGAATGTTTGATGCAGTGGCTTCTATTTAGTACTTACAGAATGTTTGATGCAGTGATGGTTTTTAGGAACTATTTCTCTCCAGTCTCAACTGCTTTGCCTGTAAATCAAAGAGAAAAAAATTTTCCCATTTTCTTTTCAAATTCCCTCTCTACTGTGTGAAGACTTAAAAGCATCTCCTAACAATTACATAATCTGGCTCCAAATCCAACAAAATGCTTCTTCTTAAAAATGCATGTTATGATAAAACATTCATTTTGTGTCTTCTGAGGTGAGAGATTATATGGATGCATGGTCTGTGCACAAATCGACTTCATAACTTGTCTGTTCATTAGATTATTTTCTCAATAATATTTCCTCCAACCCAGATGTTTCCTACCATCTTGGCCTGCATCACAAATACCTCAAAAATCTTAAAAATATCATAATTAGGAAGGAGATTTATGTAAAACTATTGAAAGGAGGTAATAATTTAACTGAACTGCATTTTAAAGTGCATTTATTTTAATGTTCAATTTTTCTTTTCAGTGTAAGGTGGAAGTGGAAATTTGAAAATCTGATTTTAATGTAGTCTTTGTTATCATTTGCATCCTCAATCATTCTTCCTTCACACAAGAGGATTTGGTTTATTTCAGATCCTGATTGATTAAAAACCTCCCAGTTGGTTATGTAACAACAGCACATGGAACAAATGCCAGGAGTTGCTGGCAGCACATTACTGACTAACAGAGTAAGAGACCTTCAGACATTTCTGAAGCTCTGTGTAGGATTCTTTATGGCAACTGTAAAATGTGTTTTAAGAGTAAGTGCTAACAGACCTCACCAGAGCAGCTGAACTCAAAGGCCTAATCTTTTATTCAAAAGTATGAGTGAGCTCCAAGAAAGAGACAGGGGGAGGTACACAGGAAAAGGATTTCAAATTTACTGTCAAAATTTGAAATTTGAGCTAGAATAGCATGGGGCAGAGAGAGTTCTCGCCTGCCTTGCCTAACCAGACACAATTTTCACACCAGATATATCCATACTGAAAAAAAAAAAAAAAAAAATTCAGAGGAACTTCTAAAGGACAGAAAATATCCATGGCAAATTAAAGAAATGCCATCAGTAGAGCTGTGCTGGTGAGGATACAGCTGAAGGAATTGAAATTGAGAATTTCACTCACATTTAGTTTTGCTGCACACAATACCATACTACCTGGAATATATATATATAAATATTTGCTCTTTAATCTGCATACTGCCAAATCAGCCTTTTTAGAGAACTGCTAGTAAGAGATAAAAATGTTTCCTTAGTATAATGAACTGAATGAAAGAGCTGAAAAGGCTACATTTGAGGCTCAGATATATTTGGTAAGGTTTTGTAAGCCTAACCCTCCTTTTTTTTAACCTTATAAAGTGGAAAAAATTTTGCCACCAAAGAAGGGAAATGTCAAAAATAGTGGAGTTATTGCTACAGCTTATTGAAATAAATACTCTTCCAAGTCAAACTCAATCATATTTGTAGTCAATATTTTAGTAAAGGAGCTGCATAATCATATTTTTATGTCCCTCTTACCCAAGGGAGCATTTTCTTTCCCATTGTTCAAATGAAATTTGCTGACTGCCACCTAAAAAAATGCATGCAAATGTTCTGAAGTAATTTTAGGCTTTGACCTTACAGAAAGTCCACATAGTCTGTGGGACAGAGCCCAGAATTATTCCATATACATGAGCACAGTAAAGTTTGTGAATGAACAGGAGTTTTGCTTTTTCTCCTTAGCAACTGGGTAGACTGCCTGGTCTGAATTTAGTTACTCTTCTGTGTTTCCAACAGTTTGAGAGGATATTAACTGCACACTGTATGTCAATCAATTCAAGAATGTTTTCCTACCTGATCCCTTTCAAATCGGCAGGATAATGACTCTCTACATGAACTACGACCTCCTCTGCTTTCAGTTACTCAACCACATTTATCAACGTTATTCAATTGTTCTGAGGTGAAACCCTTAAAAATTAAAGTACCTGGAAGCAATTATCTATCTCTGAATTAGCAAAATAACCCTTCTCATTCTTCGCTGTTGTACCTGCACTCTGCCATTTGGCAGGGGCTGTGCTACACAGACACCCAACCCTTCAGTGCCAGTTTTGACCACAGTACAAACTGGATGCAGTCATTAGCCAAAATGCTATCCACCATTTCATCTTCAAAAATACTTTAAGCTGCCAAATATTATAAATATTGTTCCAGCCACTGCATTGATTTAAAGCCACTGAGTAATCATAACTGTGTACTCCCTGAGGATGTTCCAGGAAATCATAGACTAGAACCAATTTCCTCTCTAATATAGTTGTGGAAATTCAGGTCAGGTAGCCACCGAGCTCATTGTCTGAAATTCTGAAATCTCCACAGCACAAACATACCATGTGTACATGACAACACCACTGCTACTTCATGCTGATTTCTCTAATGGACATAGATTAACTCAAACTCACCTGATTTTTCACAGAAATTACTGCATTAGCTAAGCATCCACAGTTCTACCTTTTTCCCCTGTTGGCCATCTCGTAGAATATTATGATAGAGAAAATACAAAACATGGCAGATATAGGTACATTTGTCTTTATCTATTGCCTCTTTGTAAAACTTTCATGTGTACAAACTTATTTTCAGTATGTATTATAAAAACTAAAAATCCTTACCAGTTCCAAAAATCCTGGGAGTCTTGCCAAAAACTGCTGTAAATAAAAATACAGAGGAAAGAAAGACAGGATTCTTAGACATTATATAGTTTATAATAAATAGCTGAGAATGTTTTATGATTAACCAGTATGAGATTTACTATGTCAGTGTGATGTGCATAATTTTCTTAAGCTGGACAGATATTGTAGCTTCATGGTGAAGCATGAGGGGTACAGCACACTTCAGACCTGGCCTCAGTAAAGAGTTTTCCATTTCATTAGCAGTTTCTCTGGTACAATCCAAGACAGCAGGATATGTTACCAAAATTACTTCTGTCTCTAATTCAATCACTTATTTTGGGATTATTTCTTCAGGACAGCAAGAAGAAAACACAAATCCTGAATGCAATGTCAAAATGGACTACAAATTAAGAGATAAAAAGCCAACCTTGATTTTTCCCCACACCTCGGCATAAATCCTGACATTTTACTCCACTTGGTTCTCCTCACAGTCATTTACTTTTATGGCCTCTTTTGCCAGAGAGACAAACAATCTCTGTTGATTTATCCAGTCACCTCCGGAAAGCATTCATATGGATAGGGTGAAAACATGTCAAGCAGGTTCCTTTCCACTTAAGAAATTTTCCCTGAATTATGGAAATGTAGAAGAGGAGAACTAGAAAGGCTGGGCTTTTCATGTTTATTTATAAGCTCTTTAGGAAGGGAGGAGTACATTGCTGTCAATTTTCACTCAAGAAAGCCCAGTAGGATCGATTCTGGCATGCAAATATTAATGGCTTTGTTCTCATCCTCTCACTGAGCCCAGAGCAGATGCAAGGGCTGTGCCATGCACATTCCAGAGGAATCTGCCACTCTGCAAGAGGCAGAGCACTGACAACTCTCACCCAGCACTGCCTCTGCAGCTGCCGCTGAGAACCAACACTCTGTTGATAAATAGAAGTGGTTTTAGGTTTTTTCTTTTAATTTAGACACAGATTAATATCTTTTTTTACTACCAACATCTTGCTTGTTTTGTTTTTGTTTGGGTTTTTTGGGTTTTGTTTTTGGTTTTGGTTTTGGGGTTTTTGTTTTTTACAAAATGTTTAGCATTTATATTTGAATTTTTTAAAAGTAGTTTCCACATAGTAAGACGGAAAGCCTGACTCTTACTGCACATGTAGGGAGTATTCTCTTTAGCCTCATCTGTTTCAACATAAATATTAATAAATAATACCTATACTAGATTAATAACTGTAGTTGTAATATGAATCAAAATGTCCAACAGTAGGTGGCACATGTATTATGTGCAGTGTATTTCACCATCTTTCTTTCTCATTTAATGCCACAATGGGTTTAAAAACATTTACAGCATAATTGTTGAAAAGCAAATACTTGACATAATTTAAGGGGATAATTATTAAATTGCTACATCTAAGAAGAACAGAAGAAACAGCAAGGAAGCTTTTCAGGAAATATTAGGCTATACAAAATGATCTGGCAAAACAGGGTGAGAGCATTACAAATGCATAATTTAAAAATTAACAGAACTTACATGTTTTGATTCTTTCTTGCCTCATTTTTTGTTTTATCAGCTATTTCAAATAGGTAGCTGTACTAGGCTGATGATTATAATCTTAGTCTCTGCAATTTCAAGTGAAATAGATTTTTCACATGGGAACAAAAATGAGGCCAGAAATAAAAACTAATAAAATCAGGTCCTGTGAACACAAGTGGGGAAAAAAAAAAAAAAAACCAAAACCAAAAACAACAACAACAAAAAAACAAACCCAGACTTTTCCTATTTCTTCTAGGGAATATTTCATTTGGCAAATTGAGGTCTGGGGATGGACTATTCAAATATATTTGAAAGTCTCAGACCTGCTTCACCAAAGAAACCTTCACATTTATTTATTGTATACTCAGTATTCTACCTGTTGCATCAAGGGCTTTGTTCAAATGTGTCTGTGATCTGGTCTATTCCATGAAAAAGAAATGCTTTCAGACATGCTGGACTTGTGGGTTTGAGGAGCATTTTATTGCTTAAAACATGGAAGAAAAAGACAAGAGGAAGGATTTCTTGTCAAACACTATGATTCCAGTGCTGGAACAATGGGAGTTCTTTATACTTTTCTTCAGAATGATGATTTAATGAAAATAATCTGTCAGGTTTGTTGGATATTTGAAAATCAGTTAAATATGTTAAAACTATAACACTTCAAAATAAGCAACATAAATGGAGAAAAAATAAAAAGTACAGGCACTAATAACCTGACTTTTCCCCATCTTACCATACTTTCTAATGTAAATGTTCTAATGTAAATTAATGTCAATTTTGCAATAAAAGTACCAACTCCAGTGCCATAGGTGGTATGAAATTCCAAGAGCAGAAAGTGTAATCAGGTGGGGTTTTTGCCTTCCCAGTGATGATTAGGTTTAAAGTCTGACATTCCTTCACTATGTTCTAGACTACTCAAAGACCAGGTTCCAGGGCCAACAGCCTTTGAACTGGGGAGTAAGCTCAGCTTTGAGCAGAATAATTCTCAGGTCCTAAGCTATAATCATCATTCTCCAAACTAGAATTTTGCTGCAGAAATGTTCTCAGTGGTTTCAATACAGCTCAGCAAACCTCTTTCAAGGAGAAAGAATGATGTGACTTGAACATGGATATAGCAGTCTGAAACACATAATTGGCTGCTGGACCATTACCATAACAGTTATAAATGGCACAACATTAACTAGGAGAAAATGTCTGCATATGTGCTCTCAGAGTCACCAACACTAGATCTTCTTCAATAAATATTTAATACTTTAATTTTAATTATGATTTACTATTTGATTTAATATTTCATTAACATAATTAATATTTATGGAGACTGGAAAGAGATGTATTGTGCCTTGATCAAATATGCAGGTGATCTAAAACTCTGTGGAGAAAAAGGATATGGCACATGATGCAGCTGAATTATGGTGACAGGGAAGCACTAGGAACAGTTATGGAACATTGGGATTTCTGCAGGGTTTGTAAATAAAGGTGTGTGTGCATCTGGATCATTATGAACTCCCTGTTTGTACACATATAAACACACCTATATGCATGCACAATCTGACTGTTAAAATACAGCTTTGGCACAAGTTAATTACAGTTTAAAGACTCTTGAGCAGAGAATTCTGCCTAAACAAATGAGGTTATGTAAGAGAAATAAAAAGACTGGAAACTTAATTCCAAAGCACTACTGGGAAAAAATCTGACTGATTCCAGTTAGAATCTACACAATCCAGACACTGAAGGGATTTTTTAGGCATAGTGAGGGTGGAGCAAAACACAGAAAGGCAAGAGAGACAGGAAATAAGGACATCCTAACAGCAAGACAAAAAACAATGTAACTTTTTTTTTTTTTTTTGTCCAGTAAGTATCAAGTAACAAAATATGAGGATTAATTGGAAGAAACAAAAAGCAGACTTCTCAGAAGTTTCAGACTTCAGACAGAGACTGATGAGTCCCTAGAACAAAAACAGACTAAAATATAAATAATATTTGTTTGTCTTCAACATAGACCTCAGAAAACTAAAATAACATAACCACTGGGAGTGGATAAGGGTCTTGTAACACAGTAACAATAGGAATAACAATACCAAGCAAGCAACCACTTATGTAATACAACTAAAGAAAAAATATATATGTATATACACAAATGGACATACAGACATTTATGGTACAAGTGCACAAATGGTGTAAAAGAAAACTTCTGCAAGCAGTAAAATCTGCTCAAAAGACAAAGCATGTAAGCAGGCAGGACAGCTGTCCAGGGGAACCAAAGTGATCCTGCAGAAAAAGCAGAAATTGTCTCATAAAACCAAAGGGATCCTGCAGAGTAAGCAAGAAATACGCCTGGCAAAAGTCAGAATTCCAAGACAGCAAAGTAAAAAGAACTATGACAAGATGCTGTGGGAAACATAAAGTACTAAGGACAGATGAGCAACTGCAGGGGGCAAAAATAAAATCCTCCTTCAGTTGCAGCTTTTCTTGGTGAAGAGCTCTGGCCTCTGGGCACCCTGATTTCTGCAAGTGAGACCACCAAGGGCTGTCAGTGCTGACCATAAGGGATCAGGCCAGGGGCTTTTTTACCCTGGTGTTTTATGGGGAAGTGAAGGAATCGTACATTGAACACGTGCTGATAATGACTGACAGCAATTAAGAACCAACCACTGGCCATGTGTATTGTGTTGTTACTGGATACCAATGTAATAAATTGTAGCTTTGAAATTTGCCTTATTTTATTGGCTCTTTATAAACATTCCCTTTACTGTGGCCTCTAATCCCTGAATACATGCAAAGATGCAATGTATATACACACACATGAATATATTCTCTTGGAAGGTTTTCCATATTTATTCCCAAAGATAAACTTTTGTCATGACTGGGAAAAATCCCAGAGAGATTGTCATCAGGTTTAAATAGTTACTTAAAAGTTTTTAAAGCTAATTATAAAGGGGTTTTTTTCATTTTTTTCTCCAAAGAATAATCTGGTCAAGGACAAGAAACTCTGGAAATGGAATATTAACAGAATGACTAATTCAGCACCACTTAAGGCAGGTGGGCAAAGTAAGAGCTCTGTTCTTCAGAAATATGAACTTAGTTTTAAAATGATGACTCCTACCCCCACCACAGCAAACTAAATTGCATCTGTAACTGAAAAATTAAATGCAGAAACATACAGAAGCAATGTCATTAGCTACAATACTATGAAATAGTGTCTTTAAGTGGGTCAGTGTGTTGCCAGGATAATGTTTAGCCCAAACCTGAGCTGAGTTAAACTCACAGAATATGACATTTCTGCCTTGTTGAAAGGTAACAGGAGCAGAAGTCGTAATGCTTTGTGCATGCCCTGTAGCAGGATGAGAAGGTAATGCCAGTTTTCTTCCAAAAGGGGATTTTCTTTTGGCTCAGAAACAGAGCAGGCAGTATCCACTGGAAGGAAGGGCTTTGTTCATAGCCCTTCTGTGTGACCTTAATTTCCCATCCCTGGTATGTTCAAGTTGTTTTTCATGCTTCTAAAAAATACATGTTAATCCCTGTCTGGAAGTGTCAAAATATCTTTATATGCTTCAGAACACAACATTTCTACAGTTAACATTTTTAAGGTCAGTCTGACAACCATAAAAGGAACTTGGTGAATACTTAGTAATATCTTCTGCTTTCCCTTGAGCTGGCTGTTAATCCAATGGATTAATCTCATCTGCTACATATTATACCCTTAATGATGAAAGGATATAGTCATAGCTGTTAGCTGCAAGAGTATTGTGCTGTCCCCATTGTTTAACTTATTCTCAAAAATAAAAAAGAGCTGGAAAGGACATAATGTATTTAACATATAAAGGATAAGTAGAAGTTGTGCATTATATTGTACAGAAAAACAGAGAAACAAACATAAAAGTCAAAAGGTTTGCTTCAATCCTCCTCAAACATTATATAAGAAGATCTAGTCTCTACCCATAATGAAAGAGGCTATGAAAAATTCCTCTCCAAATTCATCAATTTGCATGTCTCGCCAGCCAAATCAGCATATGGTCCTAACCAAAATCCATCAGAAGATGCAAATGTTTTTTGCAACCTGAATCTGATCCAAAAGTCCTGCTCATGATTGGCATGAATACTTAGGAATACTGTAATATTTATTTATAACCTTAAATTCATGTTCATTGCACTGCAGGGTCAGATGCTCAGAATTTTATAGTATCAAGCCAAAGCTGTTTCTAGTGCTAGAAGCAGACATTCATTTCAATGTTAGCACTCTGTGACTACACTCCAGGACTTGGGGAAAAAAAAAATTCATCGACTCTCTTGGTTTAATTTAAGAGCCGGACACTCCAAAATAAGTTAGCTGCCCTTTAGTTTTATCCGCTCTCTTTTCACCAATAAGGAGAGACGAATATGAGTAGACAGAAGTGAAAAAATATAGAAAAATAACTAAAACAACAACAACCCCCTAAACAGCAACAGGGGAAAAAAAAAAAAAAAAAAAAAAAACCAAACCAAAAAAACCTCTGATAAACTGTAGTTATAAAGTTGCTGAAGTGTGCGGGACTGCGCGGGTCAAGGAGGAACAAGAACGGTTCCCCCTTTCCAAGATGGCGCCCGCGTGTGGGGAGCCGGAGGGGAATCGGCGGGCAAACCGCCCCGGGCTCAGCCCTTCCCCAGAACAGAACACCGGGAGGGCAGGAGCCGGCGGAGCAGCTGTGGCGGCAGATGGGAATCTCTGGCATTGCCTGGGAGCCGCGGCCCCTCGGTGCCGCCGGTGCCCATGGCGGGGTCAGGCTGCCCTCCCCTGCCCCCAGCGCGGTGGGTGCGGCCGTTCCCGAGCGCTGGGGTGAGGGGGCAGCATCGCCTCAGCACCGGGCATGGCCCCGCACCGCCTCGGCCTCCGGGGGAAATTCACCCTCCAACACCCTGGGTGGGGAGCGCGGCTTCTCGGGCTGTGCTGCTCCGCTCAAACGTGTGCAAGGCCAGCCCCTCTCCGAGAGAAGCGAGAGAGGTGTGTGCCCTATGCTGCCACTGCTCTGCCAGCACAGCCTCAGGGCTTAAAGAGCATATAAACTCATTTCATAGATGTGGCTCAGTGAAAATGTGCTCTCTATGTTACTTCCAAAGACAGCTTAAGACGAACTGGTTGACAGTGCAAGAAATAAATTTTATTTCTTAATTTGTTTCCTACAAAAATGTCTTACGCTATTTGGGTATTGGAAAAAATTTCATCAAGTATCTCATTTCTGAAACAAGGGAAAATTATTTACTTACAGATTCTAACATCTTTAAAAAGTGCAGCTTACAAACATTGAAGCAAAACAAAGGTTTAGTTGAGTAAAGTAGTATGGGTATTACAAAGAACAAGTTGAGTAAAGTAGTATGGGTATTACAAAGCACATTTAGTCAGGATTACTTTTGCTACTTTAATAGCTTTAAGTTCTACAACCTATTTATGAACAATTTTACTAACATTCTTATATTCTGTACTTAAAATGAAAACCTCTTAAACATCTAAAATACAATCTGGATTTGGAAAGGTAAAATATAGTCTAACAATGAATACTACTCTAGTACCTCAGTTCAACTATGTGCATATTTAATTAACATTACATTTGCTGTTTTAATAGCACTACTTCCTATTTATGAACAATCTATTTAATATTCTTATACTAGATACTTAAAATGCAAAATTCTTAAAATTCTTTTTGTATCTAAAATACATTCGGGTTCTGGGAAGGTAAAAACCTACAGCCTGAGGATGAATACGGGTGTATCCACAGGATGCAAGCCTGCACAGAAGTTTCTTGTGGCAAGGGCATTGCAGATACACTGGTCCCTTAAACACAAAACATAGATATGGAGATCCACAGTCCTTGGTGCCATGCATCCTCTTCCTCTTCCTCCTCTTCTCTTTCTTCTTTCCGGGCTCTGCTGGGGTCTCTCCACAGGCTGAGCTGTTGTTGCCAGATCTGCCCCGCCGGCGCAGCCAGTAGAAGCTGAAGAGCGCGAGGAGCACGTCCACAAAGGCCCAGCGCCACCACTGCTGGCAGGCCAGGGGCAACAGGCGTGCCTGGGTGATTCCTGGCACCTCCTGGCTCTTCTGCTCCACCTCCTGCAGCCAGGCCATCTCCCGGCTGCGCTGCTCCTCGTACTGCTGCACGTACTCCTCAGGGACTACAGCTGTCTGGTGATCCCCCCGCAGTGCAAACTGCAGGATGCCCAGCGCCACCAGGAACTGGGTTAAAGTTCCACCCATGGTCTGCAGGAGGAGAACAGAAGGGGCTCAGCAGGGCTGGGAGGGAGATGCCTCCTGCAGTAGTGGGGCAGGACATGCAGGACCCTGGGAATGGGTGGGAGAGGGAGCTCAAGGGGAAGCTCAGTGAGCACTGTGGGAATGAGGACATGCAGGACCATGGGAATGGGTGGGAGAGGGAGCTCAAGGGGAAGCTCAGTGAGCACTGTGGGAATGAAGCCACATCCCTGCAGCCCCAGGGTGGCACCTGGTCTGCCCAGGGTGGGCTCATGGCACCTGCACCCTCACTCCAGCCCCAAAACCCCCCATGGCAGCTGGTTCTGCTGCCCCAGCCCTTGGCCAGCAGAGCCTTCCTCCTGCCTGCCACACTCACCTCTGCCTCAAGATGCAGTGAGTATCAACAGCACCAGTTCAGTGTCAGTGAGTGCCAACAGCAGCACTAGCTCAGTGTCACTGAGTGTCAATGGCACCAGCTCAGTGTCACTGAATGCCAAACAGCAGCACCAGCTCAGTGTCAGTGAGTGCCAACAGCACCAGCTCAGTGTGAGTGCCAACAGCACCAGCTCAGTGTCACTGAGTGCCAACGGTACCAGCTCAGTGTCAGCGAGTGCCAACGGTACCAGCTCAGTGTCACTGAGTGCCAACGCCACCAGCCCAGGGTTCCTGGAGCACCCGGTGACAGTTCCATGGCTTGGCCTCCGTGATGTCACCGGCCACGGAGCCCAACGGCACAGCCTGGCCATGGCCGTTCCCCCTGGCTGTGCAGCAGGCACAGAGCACATGAAATCAGCCAGCATTGCCCTGAGACTCCTGGAGACACCTTTTAGTATTTATATTTAGTATTACTGCTGTCTCTAACAACTCCTGAGGTGTTGGATAAAATCCCAAGAAAATTCTAGATCATGCAGCAGAACTTTGTGTGAAAAAAAACCCTTCATATTTCCGTAGTTCTAATTCTCTAGAAGTAGAGTATATCTCTCTATATAGATCTCTCTAGATATCTCTCTCTTAGGAATGTATAATATATTTTATAAATATATAAAAATACATTTATATTCCTAATCAAGCAGTTACTAGCATGCAACTCTTTCATTAAACAAGTCTTTTTTATTTTTGAAAGCTTTTTTCCCCACGTTCCTTCAGAGCAATGTTTATAAGAAGGGAACCTTGACTATTTCTTAGTGAGCAACAGTGTACTGAAAGAAAAAATAAAATGTAATAGAAGTCAGGGGAACAAACAAATATTCAGTGGTTAAATTGAGAGAATATATGCTTGGAAAAGTAAGCATAAAAGGAGATAATCACAAATATCACTTTTAAAAGTGTGGCACAGGGTTTTTAACAATTCTACCTTGTAACACTCATGTCCAATTATCTTTGTTTATGTTAATTTTTTTCTCAGGTATTTTAATATAAAGGAAATATTTTAACAAGACTTCTACAGCTTGATTACAGATGAAGATGGCTAAATTCACAACTGAATTTCAATGAGCAGCAATTTCATTAACTGATAAGTGTACCCAAATAAAGAATGAGATTTTAACATGCATTAAATTGATTACAATGTACTATTGGGAAACAGCTTTTGAAACAACCACCCAAGGCATAGAAAATTGTGATTTAAATAGTGAACAGAGTCGTAATTGTGGATTTTTTCCCAATATCAGTTCACAGAAACAAGATGAATTAATATAGTTTCTGAAACCTTTTCTAAAGAAGGATCTTTATACATCCCTCTTCTGAGGTCTCTCTCCTAATACAAGGCAAAGAGAACAAAACATCAGATATTATCTCAAGAGAGTAGTATTTTTTGCCCCATCCCAGTGGAACAAAAGTCCTCTGTAACATCAGGAAACTCAGGCACTACAGATTTCTTTTCACAGTTCCATTCCTCTGAATTTAGTTTTCCTAAACCACTGGGGGCTTTTTACAATCTTGTTACAGCTTTGTACCTAACAAAAATGAAACCAAACAAAGCCTGAAAAGAAAACCAAGCCAAAACACCAATCTCAGTTTTGCTAATGTGTTCTCAGTGCATGTTTTCCCCTGTTATCTGGTACTTGATTCACACCCAGTTCTAATGTTCCAAGCACCTAAACTCATTATATCCATAATTCCAACCATTTTCAAATCCAGACTCTGACTTAACAACCACGACAGACAGTGAAATGATAAACAGTCTCAAAATCACATGGTTCTTCAAAAACTTTGAATTTTGTAATTCTAATCTTGGAGCATGCTAAAGGTCACATGTGCTGGCCAAAACTTTATTATTTGTACCATTATTTTCTCTCTGATTTTCAGATACTTGCAAAAACCCCAAACCTGGGGTTTTTTTGTATTCTAGTCAAGTGACTGACAGTCCCTTAATAATTCTACTCACAACCTCTTTGCTATTAAATATATGCAGACCTTTATGAAAAACTCAGATGTTTAAGTCACACATATTTAACTCAATCTTTTCTCATAAACTGTTCCCTTATTCTCCAAATAACTTTGCATGCAGTTTTTTTAAACTCACTCCAATTTCTGTAATAAGCATCAATCTTCAAATGCTAAAAGATAGATAGATAGATGATAGATAGATAGATAGATAGATAGATAGATAGATAGATAAGGAGAAACACATCTTATGGGAAATATAGAACTGGCTACCAAGCCCATGTTGCTTTAAGATAACTAGCAAGGCTAACTTGCTAGTTATCTTGTCTGTGAAAATTGGATGAAAAAGGCAAATAATCCACCTGATAAATCTGTAACCCTGCTGTTAGGGCAAACTGGGCTATTACAGGAAAAAAATCCTGTACACTGTATATACTAAGTAAAAACTTAAATCAATAACTTGTTGGTTTGTAAGTGCTCAAAATTTCAAAGAGTGCTTCTTCTCTAAAATGTAAGCTACTAAGTGTAACAATGTATTTCTTCTCATACAAATCTATAGTAATTGTAGAACTAAAGAGAATACCACAGGTCTCACAGTAGGAAACAGCTGCAATTTTACAAAGAACACATAAAAGCAAGATGAAGGACTGAATCTTAGTCATGGAGCCGTATGGTTCCGAGCACACATACTGCAATTAACAAAAATGCATGAAATTTTACTCAGAAGGTGAAAGATAAGAAATACTGAACTCTTATTTTCAGATACAATTATGTGGTCTATATTCAACCTGGAGTTAGGTATGGAAATTCTCCTTCATGGAGCTACAACTGAAGTATTACAATTCATACTAAAATGCATCCAATTATACTGCCATTTAAGAAAAAGGGAGAAAAAAAAAGAGAAAGAGTACATTGTAAATTGCTTATAATTTTTTAAGTGAACAGAAAACCGTATTGTAGGAGCAATATGATTGTAGCAAATTTATTAATAAACTTAACCCTAAGAAGAAAAGTCTTCAAATATAGCCACCTACTTTGTGTCTCAGGATTTCCTCTAGATACTTTCTCAGAAATTCTGCAGAGCAGCACATGTTCAGTTGCACTCAAGCCTGTTTCAGACATGATGTTTTGTAGCCTGTCAGAATCCTGCCATGGAAGGAGACCTAAGGATCCTCAGTTGTATCCACGTGCTCTCCTAAGCACAATCATCTTTGGGATGCTGTTTCCTTATACTGGTGGATTTACCTCTAAAAACCTCAAATAAACTGTGCAGTATGTACTCCTTTTTGGGGGTACTAATCCTTATAAATAGCTCTGTGTTTTACCATCTTTTAATATTTTTCTCCTACTACTAATAAAGTTACACCACATCCTGTCGGATTTAGCTCAAACTGGTAAAACAGTGAAATAGAGAGAGGTTCACTGAGCATCTTCATAAAGGAAATTCTCGTTAGCAGGCTCAGGAGAATGATTGCATTCCCTTCTGCCGTTTCAGTGTGGTGATGCTTGAGAGTCATTTATAGTCCATTAACAAGGGCCAGTCTCAGCTGGGGTAGACTGAAGTGAATGAAGCTATATTATATTATAGCTGCTAAGCATCTGTTACTGGATGTTACAGTCAGTTATTTCCAAATGGTGAATTAAGCACAGAATTTTGCCTTTAGTTCTCTGATCGTGCCTTTAAGAGCAAACATTCTGACATGTTTTGAAATTAGGCATATTTTTTTAAGTGACTAATCCCTGATCTGCATTAAGGGATTCAAAATGCAAATGAAAAATTATGCTATGACTGATTAAACTAATCCAGCTACTCCAGAGGCATGCATTTCAAATTATATAGTTGCTCCTAATAATCAGAGCAAATGCTAATGTGATCAGTCACGAAAGTGATACAATCAGAGCACCCTGGCACACAGCTACTTTGTTCCCCTTAAGATTTCATCCTTCTCTTGCAAAAAAAGTTGGAATGAGAATGACCCACTTCCAAACTGCTCAAGGGGAGACCTCTCTATGCCAGGTTAGAATAGATCAGTCATTCCCTGACCTGTGCTGAGAAAGGTCTTGTCCTTGGCTGGAGAAGCAGCTGTCAGAAGGATAAATTTAAACAGAAGTTTTACGTATTTATATCCCTCTCAACTCACACTGAAGCTTGTATGTTAATTTCCCCAAGTGTACATCCTGGCTAAACAGTTGATAACTGCAAATTTTATTTCAGATTTGGGAAAAATGGGATTACAGCCTTCAGAAACATTTGGGATCAAATGCTGTGTTGTAGCCCAAAAAAATTGTTCGATCTGAGGAGCAGCTGAAACCATAAAGGACCTTTCTACCCACTTTCCATTTGCCCCTTTTACTACCTGCTGATCATCTCTGAAAAATACTGATTGGCTTAACAATTTTGAACACTAAAAGAAATCTCACGTGATTCATCTGAATCAAATAAAGAACAATATACAGAGTTTTAGTAAATATGCAGAACTTTGGCTGAGCAATAACCATTTTGTAGAATGCTTTGAAGTAATTTTTAATGCAAGTTACTGATGCCCCAAGATTGAATGCTACCTTTTCTTTTTACCTTCCCTTTAGCAGCTTTAAACAGCCACAATCCTTTTTTCTTTTATTTTCAGAATCCTCTGCACTGATATGTCATTTTTTGTTAAAGATTGTAATTTTAGTGATTCTTGGACTGAAGATGGAACAGCTGAAGTAGCAAATGACATAAAAGTGAAGTCTAAATTTGCTGCAAATTTCCTTAAGTTTTGAAATCATATCTATGAGGTTATGCCTAGCTCTGTGAAGGAATAATTTGTTATAATACTAACAAAATCAGCAAAGACCAGGAGACAGCTGCCAATGCTCTTCTATGAAGATGTGAAACATGAAAATCAGCAACTGCAACACTAACAACAAAAAAAGAAACTAAGGCACAGAATGAAGCTTCACAAAATTTGTGTGAGATTTAATGGTCATGCTCCATGGAATGCTAAAACTACATCAGGTAAGTAAATCCTCATCTGATTATGAACACAGCCTTATAATCACGGGTCAGTTGTAATTATGCTGTAACACAGTGTTTTCTCTAGGTGTCTATCCTCTAATTTGTGTAGCTGGCTTTGCCCCTTGGATAGATGAAAGAGGTCTGGTGATCAGAAATAAGGAATCTTCTTTGTGCTTGTTGTTTATTCCAGTAGAGATATTTATTTGTTGGATGACCCCCTACCAGATGTTAATTTGCTTATTTTGGAACAAGGCATAAAAACTGCCCTTAAATAAAAAATAAAAATAAACAAAAATAATACTGTTGGCAATGTGTCAAGTACAGGAGGTAAATAGGGGTCTTTTTCTCTCACGTATGAAAGCTGTGGTATAAAATATGCATATCTATTTTCACAAAATCATAACAGTTCTTCAAATAATGTTTGCAAATAAGTATCAGAGAGATACCACTTTCCTTTTAGAAACAGAACAGAAAACAAACAATACATCAGAAGATTGCTGTAATGCAGGTAGAAGTGGGAGCAGCCAGTAAATACAAGGCACTTGAGTTTTCAGGGAAAGAGAAATTTCTGTGACAAATCCACTATGAAGATCAGTAACAAGATAATATTAACATTAGAAACTGATTTTAACTTCATGTTTATTACCTGTTGAAATGAGCAGAGCTTATGAGTTCTGTCAGTCTCATCTGAAGAAAAGACCAATCTACATGGCTTCACGTTTGTTTCTTTTGATTTTGAGTATTTCTCATGGCCTTTGTTTGTTTGTAAAGAGCAAATGCCTTTCAGAAAGTGAAAGACTTGACAATAAAAACCAATTAGCTGATGTACAAATGTCCAAGTGCTCAACTGTTTTGAAAGGTAAATCATTAAATAAAAAGAACATTTCCTTTTTCCTTTTTTTTTTTTTTTTGCAAGCTAATTAATTATCTTGGATCACCAAGGTAAAGTAAGGACTCCAAATGAGAGCTAATATTTACCAGTTCTATCACCTGTGTGTATTCTGCCCACTGATCATTCCAGAACAGTTTAAACAAAAGCTTAAGCTGTCTGTCTTCACTGACAACTCATTTCTTTGAACTTGTACACCAGCTTGACCTGATTCCTGTTTTGTCCCAACACAATCCTGGAATGTGATACTCCTACAGCTTCAATAAACAGCTTTAATAAAATAAAATTAAGCAATTCCTTAATTAATTGTAGTTTCTGAGTATTTAGTAATCCATGAAATCTATTGATTTTTTTCTCTTGAACTTGTCCTATCTGCCTGGAACTATGTAGAGCATAGACAATAAATTCTAGAGATTTACTGCCTATGCAATAAAAAACCCATCACCTTTGGCTCAGAAAGGTTTTGGGCCAATTATCACTGACCCTCTAATTCCTACCCATCTTCTTTGGTTTGTTCTCATCTTTTCAGATCTCTATTACATCACCCCATAGCAATTTTCTTTACAGCTTGAAGGTTCATTTCAAGATGACAAATCACTTTTTAATCTATAAAACTCTGCCCTGCTGTTCAATTCAGAAAAATAGAAAAGGGGAGGCAGAGGAGGAAATGGATCTATAACTACTTTTCCATGGAAAAATAATTGGCTTTTGCATTTCTTCCTATTCACATTTTGCTTTGTCAAGGATGAGAAGGGGGAAAATGGAATATCAATACAGTTCTGTATGCAGACCTACTCATCATTCTTAGTAAGTACATGTAATTTATTATAATTTGTTAATCAGTCAATAACTGCTACAAAATGGAGGGAGTACTTACCACACAGAAGCATTTAGCAAAGGCAAGGACTCTATGTATAAATAAGTACATTTGAAAAAAGTTCCTGTGAAATAACTAACACAAAGGCAGTTTTATGTGGTTATTGTGCTAAAATATGCTTCATATTGGCTGACCATCTGGTTTTACTGAGCATTTTGTATTACAGCTCCTGTAAACCACCTGGACCACTGCATCCAGCTCCTGGCTCCTGAGCACAAGGAAGTCATGGGCCAGTTGGAACTGATCCAGAAGGGTCAAAACACAGTTCAGAGGGATGGAACACATATCCTATGGGGAAGAGTTGGGAAAATTGGTGCCTGGAGAAAGAAAGGCTTCAGGGAGACTTTACTGTAGTCTTGCAGACTTGAAGGGGGCCTGTAGGAAAGATGGGGACAGACATTTTAGCACTGCCTGTAGCGATGGGACAAGGGGCAATGGCATTAAACTAAAGGAGAGTAAATCCAGACTAAATGTAAGGAAGGGATTTTTTATGATGTGGGTGGTAAAACACTGGCACAGGTTGCCCAGAGAGGTGGTAGATGCCCTATCCCTTCAAACATTCAGAGTCAGGTTGGGTGGAGCTCTGAAAAATCTGATTCAGTTGAAGATGTCCCTACTCATCCCAGAAGAGTTGGATTGGATGAGCTTTAAATGTCCCTTCCAACCCTAAACTACTCCATGATTCTGTATAACTTGACAAATTCATAGGGGGCATATGAAACTACATGAAAGAAAGGAAGAGATGTAGCAACAAGGCTGGCAACTGCAGATATCTACTTTATACCTGAAGATTATATGAATTACAGCCTTTTACATCAGGTTAGCTTTTATAATACAAAAAAACCCCACCTATCAAAGCTCTTACTGAGTTAATCTTCATAAAATGTCTAAAAGTCTCTAACAGGTGTCTCAGTGAAGCCATCACTCTCTGTAACTCATCTGCCTCTCTAATCTGCTTTCATTTATGTTGCTGTTATTTGTGTACAAGCCACAGAGCTAAGTGGAGTAGTAGAATTTGCTGTGAAATCATCAACTCCTTGATAACCTGACTCTTAGAGTTTTCTTTATTTTTCCTTACTTATGGAAACAACAGGAAGATTTTCAGATGTGAAGAAATTTATTTTCCTTTCAAAAGCATTACTTAGGAAGGTGCTTTATAAATGCTCATATTGTAAAAGCTGTAATAAAATTGTTTGCTTCTCCTATAATTTTTCCATCTCTACCATTTGATTCTGTTCTTTCCTGTTATCCACAGATTTTACAGAGTCCAATGAGTTTCTCTGACACAATTCCCACTGGCAGCCTAATGAACCATTTCTGCTAATAATACACATAAATTGTATGAGAGCCTTCCATCCCACACTGAGATTTTTTTGCAGCAGTTTGAAATCTTCTTTATTCTAGTCAAAACAGCTCTTGTTTTTCTTTTTCTGCTAATTGCAGTTGCTATCACAGAGATCAGTTTGGGGTATTTTTTATTCGGCTTAAGTAAATTGGTGTACTATTCCCTCCAGATATTTTTAGTGGTTTGAACTGCCTCTTTTGTTTGACCTACAGAAATTTACAGTGCATGCTTTTGATTTTTAACCTTAATCTTCAGTTCTTTTGTAAAGGCTTCTCAGAAGCTGAGAACTGTAGAAACAAGTCTATAGTGAGCACATTCAGCATGGCAAGCTCTCAGTTATTCTCTGCTTTTTGTACGAAGCTCTCTGGTTAAAGCAGTTTTTCTGATGAAGTCTCTTCATGTGTGCAGAGTGTGATTACAGAGCTTGGTGTCCAGCACTGCTGCCTGCTCACCCAGGGTCCTGCAGCCATCCACAAAGATCCAGAAATAGGCCAGGTTAGAGGGGATGCAGACTGAAGTGGCTGGAAAATCACTGCTGTAGCCCATGGTAGAGCACCCAGCACTGCAAGAATTTAGAAACTCAAAGATCCTTTCTGCCATTCAATCATCACTCCAGAGAACTCAGGTGTCCTGTTTTGAAGATGTATTCTTGATTAGGTGTGCTGCTGTTCTTCCACTCTGTCTCCTTCTGACAATACCCATTAAAGCATTTTCACTCTTTTCCTTGTATGTTTGGCCACACTTCAATATTCCTGAAACAGCACTAATGAAAGGACACAAAATAATGTAAGAGAGGTTTTGAAAGGAAAAGATGTTGCATTATTTTGTTATTAGTGTATTATGAGTACTGAAACATGACAGGAGATTATGAATACAAAAAAGGTATTAGTAACGTACTTTATGCTAAAAGCTTCAGGGAGGATGTGGGGACAAAGGAGACAGAAGCAGCAAGTGCAGACAGAGTTTTCAGCTGACCTGAGATAACCTGAAGGGACCCAATCCAAGTGCTGGTAGCTACTCCTTCAAACAGGTTTTTGAAGGCATCCTAAGATAGATGTGTTAAAATTGTAAGCTGTAAGGATGTCCTAACTCTCTACACGTCAAATATACAAAAGATTGTCACTCTGCTCAGGAAGTACAGGGGACTACCTTCTTCCTTCTTGTAGGTTTCTCAGGGTGCAGGGTGTTTTAAAACTTTTTTTTTCAGTAAATTGAAAGCAGAACTCTGCTGATAAGGAAAATCAAAGGAGAGGCCAGAAGAACATGTAGCATTCTTCATTCTTGGAACATTCAGGCAAAATTATACAGCACAAATAAGCAGAGAGTTGTCACTGTGCACACATTGCAACATTTCAGTTCAGATCACCTGTATGAAAGAGTGTCATTAACAAATTATGTTTACAGCCAGAGGTTTTACTGGCACATACAGTTGGCACTTTGCATTTCTACTGTTTCAGTTTTTTTCTGAGAACTAGCCAAGAACTAAGAGTGAAAACCAGCAGACCTCCACTGCCTCTCACACAGACTCCTCTGCAAGGTCTCACTGTAATTTATGCTTATGAAAAAAGACAACTCTATCAATCAGTAAGACAAATTCAGTTGATCATTCTGTATTTCATTTTTGCCCTAATTTAGATAGGCAATGCTGCCTTCATATTCTGCTGATTGTGGATACTCTAGGTTGATAACCCCACTCAACAGAGTGATGAAACAGTTTTTCCATCAGTGTTACAATACTACAGAAGCTGTCACAATCCTGGAGCTTTTTATATTTAAAAACTGAGCAGTCACAGGAATGCTACTGATTTCCACTACAGAGCTTCAACAGAATTTAACACCTTGAAACCCAGTCTCACTTTGTCAATTTTTAAACATAACACATACTTTTACCTTTGAGTTTTAAGCAATCTTTGGAAACATTTGAAAGAGATAAAGTTCAGTGACTCATTAGAGGGTTCAGAAGCTGCTAACACGTGTTAAAGCTCTCTCAAGGTTTGATCAGACTCAGCATGCACAGGAGTGGAGAATTCACTGCAGTTCTCCGGCACCCACTGACCCATCAGGCCAATTAAAACAGGCTGATGTAGCAAGACTCCAAACAGGCAGATATCAACATAGCCAGGGTAAGCTGTGCAGCCCAGGGGGGCTCTCGTTGTCAGGCAGAAATTTGAAGTGGATGGTTCACACCACACAGAGATTTGATTCTCAGAACCACACAATTGCAGCAAGGCAGGATTGTTCTCCTCAAAATTACCATCTCCAGAGTTCCCTGACTAACCTGTTGTCTAATTTGTAGACAGAGACATACATACAAAACTATGTGCATAATTCTCTTCTCTACATTTGAGCAGAATTTAGCTTCAAATTCATGCTTGCAGAGAATTTCTTTCACTGAGTTTACTGAAGTAATTTTACACATCAATCTACCCAACTTAGTAAACAACAGGTAATATTACCATATTAAATGTTAGTCCTTTATATTCAGTAAACAGAGAAAAAACTAAGTATGTCCCAAGAAAATGCTTCTCAAAGTGATAAACATTCAATTGGAAACACAGGGGATCTTCCTGTACCTTGGAAAAGGATGTTTGTTGTTCAACACTGTTGTGCATGTAGCTAATCTATGTGCCACTATTACTGAAAACGGATTTCATCTCATATTAGTGCCCTTCTACAACATATCAAACTTGTAATATCTTCTTAAAATGAGTTTGGAAGTATTTCACTAAAGGCAAAGCATAGGCTGTATTTTCTTTCTGTATCTGTATCGTATTTAATACAGTATATCCCAAATCTGATTAATTTCTTTGAGTGCTGGTAAAAAAAAATCAATAAAAATCCCCAAAAAATCTGTGTGTTTAGGATGCATAACACAACTCAGTTTTTTTAGAATGCATGAGAAAAAAATGAATATCAGTTTGCTCCTTTTCATAAAAGGAATTAGAATGGCTTTCTTCATAGTAAGCAGAAGTGTGTTACCATTGTCTTATCATCATTGTGGAATCTCAGGTTAGTGCCTCAGCTGGGGGGAGGGATGTTCAGTTTTTGGGGATTTTTTTTTCCTAAAAAGTGTTTTGGTCTGTAAAAATTTCAAACCTAATAAAACCATAACAAAAAATAAGTATTTTTTTCCATCTTAGCCTTTTTCAATTCGGTCTAAATTCTATTTATGTTTAAAATTCAAACATTTACCAAAAATGAACTTAGAGAAATGAACTCAATTTAGTAGCATTTACTATTTGATTATTAGTATTGTTACTGTATATATTTATTTTTAAAATTCACACTAAATGTCCTGTTAATTGCCTTTTAATAACTACACGGTATGCCATTAAAGCAAGAAGGGAGGCCAGGAAAACACAAGACCTCACATCAAACTGAAAAATATTTTTCTAGCTACTGCAGCTCAGCAGTCTCCACAGGCAGTTCTAATAGCCTGGAAATTGCCCTGGGCTCTATTGTTAAATTCTGTTGTTGATGAGCTTTTGTATTGCTTCATTCTTCAGCAGCTTTTTACTTAGATTAGTCACTTTTCTTTCCTCAGCACAGCCATTACAGTTAAAATGAAGAAAATGTGATTTTCCAATAATTATACTAGATTTTTTTTCTCCTTAAATTATAGCTGTTGTCTCCTCCAGGTGTGTGTGAAAACAGGAACTGAACCACACAAACAAAATTTACTTCACATGAAGAGATAATGCATTATGTCTTGCTTACACCTACCGGTAAATGTGGCAGCAAGACTCCAGTTTACAGACATTTTAAACTGTTAAAAAGTGACAGTAGTGATAAAGGCACAGTGCATGCCTCATATTGTAGACTTTCCCCCACTGTTTCTGAGACACATTCCTGACACCCAAAACACTGAGTCACTGATCTCTCCTAAAGGCTGGCCAAGTCAGGTAGAGAATACATTTAAAGATTATCAAATGAAATACAGAGAAAAGAGTTCTAGGATTCTGCTATTATACATAGAAAAATGTAGATTTTTCTATAGGGTATTATGGTTCCCAAAATGTTAACATTTAGACTCTGGGAGAGAAGGTCCTTTTATCCTCCAGTAGGTTCTGTAACTATTTGGGTGCAGAAAAATAGGAAAATGTTAATGAAAAGACTTTATTATAGAAGTGTATGGTTATGGTTATTTAACAATAATTGGTAATAATTTGACTTTACTACCTTTCATTTTGCCTATTTAAAGGTTATCTCTTTGTCTTTTGGCTACAATTTAGATCCTTTCAGTACCTGTAGAGATGATCAGATCTGCTAAGCACTTGAAACAACTTTTATTAAAGACACAGAATGTACTATGAGGTTTGAGTCTGTTTTCTCATAGAAGCACTAAAATGATTTATGGCATATAATTACCATGAAGGCTATGACAGCAATGCTAAATGACTGCTCTCACTGGTGCCAGTGTGCTACAACTGCAACGTGCCTTGCTCCTCTCACTGTTGTGTGTGTGGTACAAAGCAGCCAGAGAGACCTGACACAACTGTGAAATCAGACAAATGCACTGTGGAGCACACTCAGTATAAAGAACATAAAAGTATTGCCTTTTAGTTTTTAACCACCCTCCAGATGTTAAAACTGCCAAGAAACCTATAAGCAGCTACTGAAAATGGAGAGGCACAGCAGCTACTTTGCATGGCAGGAGCGCTGCCTCAGAATTCAGAACTAATTGAAATTAATGTAGTTGAGTAAGAAATTTGCCCACTGTAATTATCTGAAACTTCAAATCAAATTCCAAATCAATGTTGCATATAATTCCACAGGTTAATGACAGGTAAGAGGTGTGAAGTGGTGCATTACTGGTCACACCTCATATATAGTATTTTTCTTATATTGTGCTAATTAAGTAGGATCAAAATTATACTGCACATGGAGCTTAAATACAGAAATTATTTAATCAAAGTGAAATTCACTGCTGATAGCTCAAAATTCAATTATTGCTTCCAGATGCCAATATTTGCCCAGTTTCCTTTACAGAAGGAATCCATGGATTACCAGCCAAGCTCCATCAGCTGCACAGACAGTGATAGTCATGCTCTGAGCAGCTACCTAGAGAGTTCACAGCAGGACCAGGTTTAGCAAAGGCTCTCCAGGGTTTCTCATTTATTTGCAGGACATTTGTTCAACCAAACTGGCACACACAGACCAGCAAAGCCTCTGACTATCCTCCCTCAGTGCAGCTGTGCAGCCTTTAAACTCCATGCAAACAGAACCATTATTACATTTCTTCTCCTGACTTTTGCTTATGCTCCCTCAGGGCTACTCAGACCCTTTTCAAGTTTTGAGCCTGAGCAGGCAGCTGAAGGAGGATCAGGGAGGCCTCTTCCACTGCAAAGCTGAAATCTTCTGACATTTAGTACTTCAGCCCAAAACACAGCTTCTCCCAGGGGGGCTGGCTGGCAAACACTGCTCGGTGCAGCCAGCTCCAGGAAACAGCCAGTGCCTCATTTCCTCACTTAGCAGCCCCACTTCCAGCCTCAGAGCAAATTCCTGTTGCTGGATGCTGAGCAGCAGGTGGTGAGCAAGGAATAGAGATTTTTATTCTATTTTTTTATTTAAGATTTAATCTTTTCTAATTTTGTCTCTGAACTGTAATGAGGCTGTGCAGGCAATCTTTTTAGGTGCCCAATGTACCTTCTAAATCTCAAAAAGCCAGAAGTATTGTTTTAATGTAGATATGGAAGAGAAGTCCAACAAAGTGAACATTCCTC
Source organism: Cisticola juncidis (assembly GCA_013400215.1). Classification (NCBI taxonomy): domain Eukaryota; kingdom Metazoa; phylum Chordata; class Aves; order Passeriformes; family Cisticolidae; genus Cisticola; species Cisticola juncidis. Next base: position 920,917 of record VXBR01002162.1, on the reverse strand, counting down.
AGTTAAACATCAAAGCCCCAAAGATGTGAACATAAATGCCCCTGCTGCCTATATATAGACTGAAGAGACCAGATTGCTCACATAATATTTAAATACTACTGACAGGACCTACCATGAGTCCTGCTCACACAGAGAGATGGATTTCTGTATCAATTTCTGTAATATGGCAGGACCAGTTCTCTGCCTCAGTTTACGTATGTCCAGAATTTCACAAATAGCACACACCAGATCTATTTGACCCCAACCCCAAATATCCAGAAGGCAGAGAGTCCTTTGCTTTCCCATGGATGATCATTCTCCACATTTCAGATTCTCAGCAATTCCTGTGGGCAGAGATACTCAACAGCTAAATCTGAGGCAATGTCTCACAACAGAACACTGGCACAGACATTCTGAACATCCAAGCCTCTCCCACTGTTCAGTGTTCTTTTGTTTTCCTCTGCTTGCATTCAAAATGGACAAATTCACCCATTTCATACTCCCAGTAATACAAAGTCACCATTCCAAAAACCTGCTCCAATTAATTTTTAAGGCAGGTTTGTTGCCTTATCCCTGATTCCCCCAAGATCTCAGCTATGTAAAAGTCAGCTACTGCTTGAGCTCTGTGTTTGTAATCAGTATTTTATTTCAAATACAGTGTGAAGCCTCTTCTTTTACAAATAAACAAACACCCATTCCTTTATGAGGTAGAGAGTCTTTCATTCACTAACCTCACTTGACCAGAATAATTGGCATAAAAATTACACATCTCTGTGTTTAGCTCCATTTGAATAAATGTGAGCAATGTCGGTATTAATTAAGTGTAGATCAAGAGCTATCATTCCACCATTCAAAATGTAAATTCCCTCCAAAAGAGCTGTAAATAAGCAGTTACTGCTTTATACTGCACAGTTCTGTAATTGGGCAAACCTTGAGAACCACAGAGCCAATGTCCAAAGCCTTTGGGCTGAAGAGGGAAATAGATTTGTAGATTCAGATATACTCATTTTTTCTTTATTAATAGTCCTTCTTTAGCAAATTAATTTCAGAGAGGCATCCAGTGCAGCCCCAAAATCCTGTCTTGATTCTAATTTTTCACAAGTGTCCAGATTTTCAAAATTGCTCATACCTATGCTTGTGTATGTAACAACTGGAAAGGATTGGGAGGAAAATCCCTCAGTTCCAGCTCTAACATTTAAATGAAGCTAAACTTTCACAACTCATCAGCTGCCATTGTGATAGTCAATGCCAGTTTTTAAGAGTTCAGAACATGATTTTTCTGAGGATTATGGGGGTTTTTTTGGAAAAAAAAAAAGGAAGTCTATTCTCAGCCCTGTATCCTGCTGAAGTGCTAGAAGCTTCCAAACAGACTGAAATGCCCTTGCTTTTTGCTTTTGAAAGTTGTTACACCAAAATCTACAGGGCTCTCTACAACCTTAAGCAGGGTAAAAGCTCTGCCATCTAAGATAAAAATAGAAAATACAGGAATAGGATACAAGTGACATTTTCCAGCTCTTTCCCCAGTATAACTCTCTAAATTCAACCCCAGTTCATGGGAGACACCCAGTGAGTGAATCCCAGGGCAGAAACTGTGTGAAACAGCTCACAGGGTGTTTCTCTCCAATGCAAAGGATAAAATCCAGAGGGACAGACAAACCTTGGCTTTTAATGCCATTGTAACTGAAGGAGAGAAGGAAATTACTCACATTTGGAGAGAATACTTGTTTCTAACTAGAAACATAGCTGTGGTACAAATAATATTTAAACATCAAACCTTCTCTTTTTTTCCACATAAAATAGTTAGAAATCTTAAACTTCAGCATCCTGCTGAGCATCTGCAGCTTTTTTTTTTTCATTTTTTAGTTTCAAAGACTTCAAAGTGCTTCCCAGCTGCACCAGGTCCTTTCCCACTGAGATTTTGGGCTGAAGATTCCATGAGACTTATTCTGGTGTTTGCAATCAAATTGCATTTAAGGTACTTCAGCAGAAAACATTATGTAAATTACTGTGCCATTTCACTGAGTCATAGTAATTGTGCAGTCATTGCTATGGAATTATGCTGTGCATGATCAGAAAGTCTCTTTCCTCCTCACCAGACACCCAGACCCTGCTCCTTTTCCAGAACTGGATATTTTTCAGCCACTGGGTGCTGCTCTCGTTAGAGGAAACAGAACAGAAGCATGAAAAGAAAACTCAGAGATCATTTCATGACATGAATGGGTAGTTCCACTACTCTCTATCTTTCTCCTTTGTCAAAAAGCTTTTTAAAATATTTCACCCCAGGTCTGGCACAGAGGTTGTTCCCCTGGTCTCTTTTAGTCTGGGCAGATCTTCCCTGAGATGCTAAGAATGATAACTGCAAACCTGATTGTGCTCTAACGCTTTCTTGCTTTTTTACATTGCAACATGTAAAACTTTATATTGAATATGCACATATTAAAGAACTCAGCGATTTCTTATATTTTTACCCCCCAAAATTTGCTTGATCAGCATTTTCATAAATGATACAACTTTATTTAAAAAAAAAGTACTGTAAAGCAGTTTCTTATCTCCTACCGGTTTCAATTTTTATGTAAATTCAATAGAAGTCTTACAATGTCATTCCAGCTTTTTCTTTTTCTCCTCACAAAATATTCCCTCCTAGAATTCAGTGTACATAGAAAGAACTGTCTCCTTGCTAAATCAGAAGACTTTAAGGAATGTACAGGAAAAATGACAGATTTAATAATTTGCAGAGAGCGTAGGTAATGCAACATTTGGTTCTGGAATATAACCACTGTATAATGAAAAAAGAAACAGATAAATGTCTCTTATTGTCTTCATGATATGGCCAAATAAAATGAATTCTCTCTTTGGAAGAAGACTCTTCACGTATTTGTCCCACACAAAAAGTACAATATAAGGCCAGATATGATTCTTTTCCCATATGCAATTATCAGCCAGCATTCATATCTCAAAAATCAAACTCCAAGCTTATCACTGAGAGGAAAATCACCTATCCCAAAAATCATTTCAGAGAAAGCATTTATCTTTCTTTAAAGAAAAAAATCTATATTTTAATGGAGTAAAATATGTAAAATAAACCTAAGACTCTGTCCTGGACCCAAAAGACACTATTTCTGCTTTTTATGGACACAAATAACATTATACCTCTGTGGGATTTGTGAGACTTCTCCTGTTTATAGGCAAAACTAAGTTCTACCATTACAGATTTAAATTACTGGTCATAACAAATCTGGGACCCCAATAGGGCTGCATCAGTACAAACACATATGTACATATATCTGCATAGGTCCCTATAATAACTCACACACCTGTAAATAGGTATGTGACACACGTATCAGAGGAGACACAAAATGAACTAAGAAGAGATTTTGAATTTCACAGCCTCTGCATTGGAAATAAGCATTCCTTGGGGCTTAGACTGCATCGTGCTATGTGTATACATTTTGTGTGGAAAAACAAACCAAACAAACTATAAAAAGAGGAAATTCCTATTAATATTTGGTTAATAGCACCCTAAATCCAGACTGTAATACAGTCATGTGTAGGCTGTTCCATCTCCTCTAAATCTGCTCTTCATTTGAACAAAATGGAAGAACTTTTTTCTAGGCTGAGGTGTCACTGTATGGCAGGACCTGGCAACAGCAAGGGGACTGCTCCTGCCCAGAGACCCACAGTCTAAACCAGGAGAGAAAAGGATAGGACCAAATAAAACACTGGCCAAAAATCACCAGTTTAGCAATCAAACCCTTTTTGCAATTTGTTATTTCAGTAGTTTTCTACTGCCTATTGCCCCATGTTGCATTTTCCTGGGAGTTAAACACCCAGATTTTTTTTGCTGACTATGTAGATATACCCACACTGTAATATTCTAGGATAGCAGAGTTGGAAATGCAGTAACATTTTTCACTGCCACTCAATGTAAAACCATACTATGGTTTGTTTTCTCCAGGAGTGTTTGTGCATGTCACCAGGGAAAGCCTGAGTTTGGGGGTTAGGAGTAGGAAATGTCAGATTGCAGCCAGCCAGGCGTGAGGAGTAAGTGGAAATACTGTAACAGGAGGAGCAGTAAATGAGGACACGGTGTAATTCAGTGTGCATGGAAACCACATTCAGCGTCCTTGGTACTCCAGAGAAGCCAAGGGAGGACTGGGGACACAAATCCAGGACACAGCAAGGAGTTTTCAGATACACTGTTCCCAGATTTTTGTCTCATTTCAAGCTGCTAAAATGAATTAACATTTGGTAACGCCCGAGCAGCTCTTTGATATACAACAGAAGTAAAACATGTCTCTCTAATTCACTTTTGATTGATGTTGCTGAGCCTATGGGAATAGGAACCATACAGCTGTGGCTGCAGACAGCTTTATTACTTTATTTATCCCTGTTCATTATGTTGAAGTGACAGAGGGAAAACGGGAAAGAGCTGTTTGGGATTCCTTTTAAGTGTTTCCTTTCCTAACCTCAACATCCCCCCCTGCAAAGGACTCCTCAGAGGGGTCTGGGCTGATCTCATATCCATACAGTAATAAACCTGTTTAAGACCATGGCAATAAAATAAATGAGCATGTCAAAGCTCTGCTGGGAAAAAGCCTCACTCTTCTCCTGGCTGCTTCACCAAACACAGAACAATGTGGAGTTTGAGATTTAATCCCATCACCTCCTTGGGGCTTTGTTTGCTTTAAAAATACCAGAATTCAAGAAGAATGGCCTCCTTTACATCTCTCATACTCTACCCCCAAGCCCCTGGGCCCATCTTGTCTGAAGGAAGTTCATTCTGCAGTGAATCTTTCAAAGAACCATTTGCTGCTTCCAGGATCCTCTGTAAAATAATAAAAGGTCACAAAAAGCTGAAAGGCAGAGCTTTTGTCACAACTGGCCTCATGCATTTTACAGGCTGCACTAGTGCTCACAGTCGAATTGGTCTGTATTTCCCAGCCACCAGTTACTGTCACCTGAGCTTTATGAGCTGGATTGAAATATGTTGTCTGATTTGACTTCAGGGATTTTTGTTGGAGCTTTTGAGTGCAAGAACACAACGAGAAAAAAGCAACAATGAGTTGATTCAGTAACTAATCGTTGGCTCTCCCAAGGCTCAACAACAAATAAGAAAGCCTAGAAACATCACTGGAAGTGATCTGTAACTGCTGATGTCAACTTGTAACTCAAGATTTTTACCTCATCTTTCCACATTTTCACCTCACCTATCCACACTTGTTAACATTTGCCTGTGATGAGCACACAAAAAAAGCACAGAAGAGCAGCAACAATAGAGATACAGAAGACTTTTTTTGAACAGTGATACCAAAGGCATGAGTGAAGTAATTTCATCCAAATCTAGGCAGCTCTGATTATCAAATTAAATGTTACAAGCTATTACAAAGCCTTCCTAAATAGAAATCTAACAAATTAATATTTGTGCATATAAGATCCAAAAATCCTAGAATTTCAGAATTTTCTTTACTGTCTGCTCTTTTGTGCAAATTACAAGGACTAGGAAACATTTAGAGCATTAAGCACTCATTGTGTATCCCTTAAATGCACTATTAGTTCTTCAGCCGTGCTGTAACAGTCCACAAAACACAAAAAGGTGCTTTTCCTGTGCTTCACTGGTGAAAGAAAAGGTCAGGCAAAGAGCAAGAAAGGTGTTTTGCACTTCTTTCCTGCAGAGTAGACAAGCACACAAACAGAACACAATCTCAGGATCATTCCCACAGGCTGAAGCATTGGAAGATGCAGGTTGTCAGCAGCTGAGCTTTGTTCAAGCAGCTGGACCCTCTACAAATGCCTTATTGGGCTGGTGAGGGTTGGACATGGGAATCTCTGAGTCCTGCACATTAACACCAGATGAATTTATCATGCACATGTTAAGTCAGTAAAAACAGTGCATTCCAAATGAATGAGTGCTGCCATGGAGACCCCAAAGTGTCCAGTCAGCCCCAATGCTGTTCGCTTCACATGGGAATGGCCAACACGTCTGCCCTCCAGAACACTGTCTTTAATTCAAGTTAAATTACACACTCAGACTTTCTTGTTATAATGATTTCTTCCTTTTAAACTACTTTGACCTCCATAAAGTGTGTGCACATCTCAGGGAGCTGACTAGCTGGAGGCAGCAGTAAGAAAATCGTTTGGAAAATGTAAAAAGGCAAGCAATTTAAAGAAGATGTTTCGCCTAATCTCCCATTCTCTATTGAGGAGATCCAATAAGTTACAGCCTGAGATTAGTTTCAAGTGAAGTGCCCAATATCACTTTTGCCAGTGGAATTGCTTGGTTACTTTTCTTAATCACACAAAGAGAATTCAAATCCCCCCAGACTTTCCTCACAGTCATCCTGAACCACAGAAAAATCATTTACCCAACACATAGCTCGTTACGCCTTTGGAGATAACTTAAAAATCTCTTTTTGAAATTCTAGGTAATGTTGAAAACATCACATTAAAACACTGCTGGAGAATTCTCTTTCAAAGACCAATTTGCTTTGATGTTAGGAATAGTTAAGCTAAATCGTGAGCTTCCCAATGTGTTCCCAGGTCTCTCATCCTCCTGTGTTTGCCAGGCCACATTGCACTGAAGTCTCTGTGGATGACTCTTTGGAAGGTAAAGCTCTGCTTGGTGGCAGATTTATAGCAGAATCCAGTTTGGGGTAAATCAGACTACACAGTGCTTCATTTTTAAACCAGCCATGTAAAGTAATGAGACATCACAAACCATTCCACAACCTGAGAGAGGCAAAGACTGAGCAGAGACTCACAGAATCATCAAGGTTGGAAAAGATCTCCAAGGTCACTGAGCCCAGCTGTAAACCCAGCACCACCTTGTTCACCACTAACCAAATCCCCAAATGCCACATCCAAACATCTTTTGGACACTTCCAAGGGTAGTGACTCAGCCACTTCCCTGGGCAGCCTGCTCCATCCTACAAACAAGTAGAGCTGCTCTGTGATATGTTCCAAGTATCAGGCACAACCATACTCCAAGATAAAGAAATCTTTGAATATTTGTATTTCTATTTTTTCCCGATGTTCCTTTATAGCTTAGAAATATTTTTTCCCTGGAAAAATATTCAAAACACTTTACTGAGCATGTGTGTGTGTGTTTCCTGCTGAATTTAACACCACAACAGGCTAAGTATTATAGTAAAGGAATAAAGCATGTTTTTCCAGGAATATTTATGTAGACTGTACCAGCCCAGCACAAGGAATTTCACACTCCTTGTGAGAGTACAATTAATGATCCCCCTAAAAGCCCCCTACAAGGGCAGCTGGACTAACCTGCAAATATAGAAATTTCTGATACCTGCAACAGCCAGCTGAAATCACTGTCTACTGTTCAACATCTGCACCCTTCAGTGGCTGGAATGGTGGGTGGTACCAGAATCCAGCCTTTGTAGAACAAAAAGGTGGCCTAGCCCTTTCCTCAATGTAGGTCCCAAATTATGCATAAAAGCAACCACCTGACAGAAACAGTGTCCTAAAATACATCATAAATGCTCACTGGCTTTAATTTACATCAGACTGCCATTTACATACTTCATACACTGCTTGAACAGCTTTCTTTGGTCTTTGGGGAGCACAAACCCAAGAGGTAAAAACAGCACAGCCCACAACAGAGACATTCACTGGCAACATTCCTGAAACACATCAGAGAAATGAGCAGAACTTAAGTCCAGATTTTGCCTTGGAGTGTGTGCACAAACTTCCTATAAAGCCATTAAAAGTTAGATGCAGGCAAGCTGAAACAACTAAGAGAAATTATAATTAAGAATTCATATTCCATTTTATATCACTGAAGCATCGTCTTAATTGGCAGAATCCCAGCGTTCCTACCCAGGGAACACCAATCACTGTCTCTGGTGCAGTGTCCTCTCATCCAGAGTCACTGCAGAACAGCAAAGAGCAAATTAAAAAGAAAAAAACCAACACCAACACTATTTTAACCTGCCTTTGCACATGTCCACAGGAACTCTGGAGAGCGAAGGAAAAGATCTGGGACTGAGTTCCTTGTATTTAGGTATATTGCATTATCAGGAGAGGTCTTCTGTGGCTCTAAAAATAGAGCCTGGAGCAGACTGCACCCATTTCACCTCCACCCCTTATCTGCCAGCCAGAAATTTGTCTTCCACCTCTCTGCCTGTGTTGTCCCTCAGCAAGGAGCCCAACAGCCCCAGTGAAGCCACACAAACATACAAGGCACAGAAAAGTCAGTCCTCTGTGCTCTGCAAACTGTGCAGGGCTTCAAGGTCACAGAAAAGGGCTGGGCAACTGAAATAATGTGAAGAACTGGTCAGATGAAGAACATGAGACCAGCTTGGTGGAAAAAGCATTCTAGGCACATATACACTTTAAAACATGGCCCTTTGCCATTGGTTTTCACTTTTAAATGGTGTGGGGTAGGTGGGGGAGAAATGAGGGACAATGCACAAGCTGCTACTGGTGTGAACCCAAAAGCTGTAAAGGACAAAACTGAATCCAAGTTTGTTTGCTAAACCAAGGCCTGATTGGATTTTCTGGTTATTTGCAGAAAGAAATTGATGCATCTTCATGTGTGTATTTCAACACATTGGCTGATAAATAACGATTTCTTCAGTTCTGTGTTCAAAAAGAGAAATGATGGATGTGCTCTGAAAATAAGATGTGATCCCCACATGAAGGAAAGGGAGGAAAGGATGAATCACCATCATGAAACAGGATCCTACAGTGACAGTCAAAGAGTTTTTAGCTGTGTTCTTGAAAAGGAGAGGCATGAAAGCAGTGAAACCATTAACAATTACTTCTCCATACCCACTGCAAAGCCAGTATAAATGAAAAGTTAACAGGGAGGCACATAGAACTTGATTTAAAATGCAGTTCCAAAAAGCAGACTTTTTATTAAAAAAATAGCTTTTCAGAAATACAGAAGATAATAGGAGCTGTAGGTGGATTCACAATATTAGGTTCAATCATATTTCTGAAAAGCTAAAGATGAATTATAAAAAGTTATCTTAAACACCAAAGACCTTTGAAAGCAAAAAGAATGAAAAAAGTTAATTTTCAGGGAACTTCTCAAAGTACATCACTTACAATGGATGAGTGTTAACAATTGAAGAATTTGTTCATGATCCAGATTTTTCCATTTTTCATTAGGATTATTAAAAAGCCATGGATAAAGAAGTTAATTTCTTTAGTGTCATTCCCAACTCCTGTATTTCAAAACTGCCTCTCTTGCAGGACACGTCTTGAGAGGCTTTTTTGCCTCTCCTGCAAGAAAAATTGATATTTGACACTATTTTGTACATGAGGAGGACTGGAGTTTGCCATCTAGATCTTAACAAACAATGGAAATATCCCTTAATTTACATTTAACACCCACCAGTCAGTCCCTTCTGGAAAATACATGTCAGGCTTTACTGATGGCATCAATCAAAACAGCATTTCCCAGCTTTCAACCATGCAAAACTGACATCTCCAAGTTCCATGCAGGAATTAGGGTAGCAAGGTCAGAACTGGAAAACACATCTTACTTATGGAGATAATATGTTCTGCTTTAAAACCTCAGAGTGATCTAAAATTCAACAGGACAGAGTTCTTTTTCCTGATGCACTTAACATCAGCAGGGAAACTGCATAAAATTTCTTACCTTTTTATTGAAATGCTTGACATCAACTCAATGAGTAAGGGATCTTAAAATTAATTTCATCCCTTGTATTTCTGCCCATCTTGCTCTTCATTTCTCATTTTTCTTTCCCCTCTTTGCATCCCCTGGTGTTTTAAGCATCAACTTATTCTCTACACTCTCACCCATTCTTTGTGTTATCCTTTTCATCTTGTTTCAGATGATCTTTACACCTCTTGTGTGGTACCCAGTGTGGCAGCACTACTGCTGATCACAACAGAAATTATATTTTGGCCCAAATATGTGAGGCACTTATCTCTTGTGGCAGAGAAAGAAAAAATGTAGTGCATATATCTTAATACAGGCAGTCAAATTAAAAAAAAAAAAAAATCTACTGGTTCCTTTACAGTAGAAAGGATAACGTTTTCTACATTTTAAGCAATGTAAGTTGAGGATAACTTAATCCCTTTTAGACTTTAACAACTTAGATTTCTAAAAGTCCAAAGTACATTCACCTATCTTTTTAAGAGGAGGATTATACTGTAATCTGGGTTTGACTATTAGATATATTTAAAGCTAGGATTCTGTGAATGAATCTTTTATCCCCAAGATTTTTACTCTCTCTTGAGACTTCTCCCTTGACAGCTACACATTTTGCCATTATAAAAAACAGTGTATCAGAAAAAAATTGCAAATTCCAAAGCTCTTGCTCTCAAGCACTGTTTCATATGTACATTTATTTCAATTTTATATATTTTTAAAAATTAATATTATTAGAAGCTTTGATATTTTGCTTTCCTTCATGATGGGGCTGATCATGTCCCTGACCCCAGCAAGCAGGGCTGGAATTAGGTGATCTTTAAAAGTCCCCTCCAACCATCCTCTGATTAAGTAAACCAAACAAGGGTACTTGATTTAATGTGACATGGCAGGACAGATCTAGTATTTTTTTTAAGTGCAAAACTAATATTTAGTGTGGTAATAGAAATCCTAAGTAGGATGCCAAGATAAATAAGATGCTAAGGAAGTATTTTACTGTTTCACTTGTCTGAGTACCTTTCAATACCTGATGAAATCCTGCTGGTGAATTCCCTTTGCAGCTGTTCCCAAGCTGGACAAGAGAATAACAGATGAACACACAAAATGCTGAAGTTTCAAAAGCTGTGATTTCCCCATAAGAGTAGCTGAGGTCAAATAAAAACTCTGAGTGTGCATTAATTACTTTGCAATAAAGGAAATACTAGTCAGAGAGAATTGTACATTTCAAAAGCAACAAAAATGCAAAATTAGCAAATATTTTATCAGCCACTGGCAATACTTTTAATGTAGCTAAGAATGGAAATTTATGGAACATCTATTGCACTTGATTTTACCTTATAGACTACACAGTTTCTATCAATTTAGACTGCAGATAAATTCTGAGGATGAGATTTTTCAAAATGCAATGTGCTATTTTAAGAACCAACCATAAATAATACCTATTTGAATAAAACACTGCAATTAGATGACAATATTCTGCCAGTTTTCCAGTCACTATAATTTTAAATGCAAAGAACAAGTTAGAAAAAAAATAAGGCAATAAACAAACAAAGAAGCTTTCACGCAATTCATGCTTGTGTTCATGCTCAGGGAATAAAGAGCCCCATGAAAGTCAAGTCAATCACAGATAAATCAGAAGAAAATTGAGAGCAAATAATGAAATTTTATCTGGCAGTTAAGCACCTGTATTGCCTTTGTAACAGTGAAATGTTTCAGACACAAGGCATGGGAGTAGGAGAAGGTCAAACTGTCAACAGGTCCAGCACGTATGGGCTGACAACAAAACTGTCAATATTTATGAATTCACAAGAAAATTAATTATTTGGAGGGCAGCAGAAGGACCCAAGTCTGTGGATATTCAAGCCCAGTACAGTGAGAGCAGATCAGAGTAAGAGAACAGAAGGCAGCACTTCCACCCAGCCACAAATGGAGCTTCCAGTTCAGCCAAGCCCTGAGCCCCAGCTCAGCAAGGCCTCATATGAAACCCAGCAGCAGCAATTTCTGAAGCTTTGCTGCATATTCCAGTTTGCCTCTGGAGAGCTGCACCAATCCAAAAAGTCAGAGCAGCTGCACCTGCCTTCAAATGTGTGCCACACACACAGACTTTGATCAGCAGAACTCAGCATGGTTGGGTCTGCAGTCAAACTAGAAGGAGCAGACCAAGCCTAGCCTTAACTCTAGTCTGGCCTAGGACAAAATTCCCCTACAGTTTTAAAAATAGTCAGGCCTGTTAGTACTGAATGTTTTCTATTATAGTGATTGTCTTCCTGGGAAAACAGCTATTGCAGAACCAGATTAAATTAAAGATTTAAGTTCACTAAAAGGTTACCTACAAAGTGTTTGCTCTTCCAATTAGCAACCCCCCTCCCATACCCACTGATTTCTTAGCAGTTTGCTGTAGGCTGGAATAGGACGTGCTTGATTCATCATCATGGGACTTAAAAATTAGGTTTATATTCAATAACCCTAAAAAGAGTACCAGAGGTAGAACTGCAGTTATAACAGACTAACTAAACAGGAATACACATCCTTTATTCTGGCATAGGAAATCACATCTGCAATTTATCATGAAAAAATCCATTACGAATACCCCACAGCTAGAAAAAACTCAAGATGGTGTTAGCTTTTGATTACAGAGGAAGAGAGCAGCTGTTCGCAGAAGGAAAAAGAGCTACTTTTTTATTCTGTTCTTTTTCATTTTGCCACTAATATAGCTGCATTTTCACCTTCAGACTGGCAAATTTCAAACCAACAAGGAGGTCAGTAATTACCTTTTTTAAATCTTTTTTTTTACTTAACAGAAAAGCCTACTGAGATTCTGACCAGTCACCTCAAGCTCTCCTTTGTCCTTGTTCCAATGTATTTGATCCACTCAAATGTCACATTTTCATCTCCAAAGCACACAGAGAATGCTTTAAATTGGGTCTTTGAGCAAACAAACCAACCAAGGTGTCTATACTTGCTTCTTTCTTGCCCTTCCTACAGCCATAGGAATTGTCTTAAGAGGAAAAACAAAAGCATATATCTTTGCTTCCCAAACCAGCCCCTTTCCTCAATTTAATTATTTTCATTTCTTTACTTCTCAGTATTGTGGTCTGATTTTCCTGAATCCTCAAGAATTAGCAATGGCTGGGGGTTTGGCAGGGAGTACTCAAGAGAAAAGCACTTCTAGATGTTAATAAAGACTATAGCTGGGGTCTGCACAGATGTTCTCATAATAAATTCCCACCTTTTCCAGAGAACTCAGCTTTTCTCATGAGTGCTGCACTGTCCTCCACACTCACACACCCTCTCAGATTTGCTGTGTGCTGAATCCCCTGCTTCTCCTGTTAGCTTCACCCCTTGTTTTCACAAATCTCTACCTTCTTCCATCCACACTGGTTTAGCCAGGATATTTTTGGAGCTAGCTTTCTTCACTAGTATTCAATTCTTCTCAGAGTGCAGACCCCTAAATATTTACTGACAGAAAGCTGGGTCCTAGCAAGTGAGACAAAGACTGAGAGGAATATGTTTGGTCACATTTTGAAGCAGAGCACGAACACTCCTTCTTCTGTGGTCTCTAAACACACACTGAAATCTCCTTAAAGTCCTTAAAGCCCAGGAGCAGTAAAAAGTGCTCCTGGCTTGGTCAGCAGTTTGCTTGGTTACTTTTTTAACCTTTTTCTCCTTTGGTTTCTTCCCTGCAAAATGCAGAGGCAGTACTGAACTCACAGCTCACACGGCTATTATAAGAATGAAGTTTAAAATGCTCTGTGCCTTTTAGATTAAAGGTGCTAATGAGATGAGAAGTGCAATCATCATCTCAGGCCCAGCCTGTTGCACTTAAGCTGTTCATCCTTTGCTTTGATTACACAAAGCTTTATCAGTGAAGTTTCCCTCTGGCTGCAGCAGCAGAGAGAGAGCAGTGGCACATGCAGAGAAGCACACTGCACATCAAGGGCCTGATTTTTAAAATGCATGTCTAATTTTCCCAGGCCAATGGCTTCCCATGATCTACTATTCAGCTGCCTGAATAGTGCATACAAATGAGACAGGACTGCAAGCCTAACAATTCCAAAATCAGGTGTTATATGCAGGACATATAAAAAACTTCCCATATCTTGGATTGTACAGCTGTCAAACCACAGCTTTAGTTACCCTCAGTATAACAATATGAATGTACCCGGCTGAAAATCTGAAACTGTCTGGAAACTTTTCTCTAATCATCAAATGATCAACGAGAACAGGCTGCTGCTCTTGACTTGACTGTTCTCTTTCTGCTTGTCACATTCTTGCCATGACTGAATGCCAGGACGTTCTCTGGCATGCAGCCCCTTCTTGTCTGCATTCAATTCCAACCCACTCAGAGCCAGATTATTTTAGATGATTATCATAGAACTGTTTGGGTTGCAAAGAACCTTAAAAGTCATCTGGTTCCAATTCTCCTGCCAGGATCAGGGACACTTTAAACAATTTATCCCAAACTTCAGTTATTTGGGCTATATTCATTTATTTGGGCTATAACATTCCATTTCTTAGTCTATTAATAATAATTCCTAGTCATGAAGTGATGTAGCCTATGCTGTCCCATGAACAGTCTGGGTTCTCTGCCTTTGTTTTCCCACATCACTCATTCCTTCTTTGTAACTCTGGAACACTGGGATATTCTACAAAATTCCTTACAGCAGGCACATGGGAGAAACACTTTCTATTACTGGGACTGACCTGACTTTTTGGGACACTTGCAGTCATTTATTTTATATTTACTTCAACTTATTCACATAAAATAACAATAAAAGAATGTGATATGATTACATATTTATGCATGTCAGAATCTGCTCTTGTAATTTCTATCTGTAACTCTCTAAAAAGACAATAGATCAAAACTTTTGTTTTTAAACTACATTGTAATTTCTTTACTGCATTCTTCTAACATAAAATTTAAGGACAGTTACTGATCCAACAACATGTGGCATCTTTTTTTCCTCTACAGATATAAAGGATCACCAATTGAGACAGGATCCTAAACCAAGATCTATAACGAGCCCAAATGGAACTGGCACATAATTATGATGATTGTATGACCTTCTGTGAATGGCCCTGAAAACCCTCCCTGTGATGCTTTCACAAACTGATCTCGTGCTTGCCAGTAACAGCCAAAATGTGAATCTGATCAGTGCAGCCCTGCAGTCAGGGAGAGAAATGAACTCATTCTCTCTGACAGATTATCAGCAGACTTTCACCTAAAAGATTAATGAAAAAATGTAAAAATAGAATAAGCAGTTGCCAAAACTGCAAAGGAATAAGGTGATCTTAAGTGGCCAAACCCATAATCTTAGTGCAGAAGGCTAAAATATCAGGATAACAAGGCTTACATTAAACAGTGATGATCTTCCAATCTTCATATGGTCAACAGTCTACAGACATTAATATCAACCTATAAAATCTACAGACATTAATCTGCATCACCCATAGAAAAGCCAAACACTCCCATACCAAAGGTAAAGAGTTACATTTAGTGCAAGAAGGACTTCCACATTTACAATTCCAGAACTGCCCTCTAAATGCAGCTAACGTACTTTCCACAGTCAGTACATAATTGCTTAAGATTATCAATGCTAACTAGAAATCAGCATCTCTGGATTCACTTAAGTTAAACAGTGGCTGTTTATTGCAACATTCGCAACACATATTTGGTGGGGCTTGAGCTTTGCTTTGCTTTTTAAAATATAAAACATACAAAGCTTCTCTCTAACTGTTCTTCCATGCAAAGCCTGCATTTCCCACAGGCAGAGTATGCTTTAGCATTTCATTAGATGGACAACACTGAACTTATTTAAAAATAGGCAAGCAGTGTCATAGCTCATTTGCTTTGATGCAGTTGTGAGAAGATAGAGCCTGTCTGCCCAACCACAGGGAACATTTGGCATAAAAACACACAGCAGGAACAATGTTTTTATGTAACTAAGCACAATGCTTTGGCAAGAGGGGGTTTTCATGCTGTTGGCAAATGGCAATCTACACCCCTTTTGTTTCTTGCATGGAATCTTTGGCTGAAATTCGGGAGATGTGGCACTTGGTGAGTTTAATTTTTCATGGAGACAGTCATGCAATGCATGCTTGCTTTTGACTAGCAAAAACATCTTACACGAGATGCTATTAACTTCAATAGGCCCCAGCAGTGCTGAGAATTGTGCTCAGTTATTTCAAGTGCTTCAACAAATCCATAGGGAAGCAATAGCAGACCCACAAACCAGTGGTAACGTGGGAAACACTTAAATTTGACAGGGTTTTGAGCCACATCTGCAGCAGCATGTAGAGCATTTTCCCTCCTGGTTTTCACACCACTCTCCATTGTTTTCATTATCATATTACGTTGTGCAGAACTGACACCATCATGCAACAAAATTATGTATCTGGAGGGTCCTTGCCCCCTAAAAGTGTCACATGTGCCATGACAGACTGCACTCAAGTGAAATTCCCCAGTATGAAACAGCTCAGCAAACCAGGTTGGATGAGAAACTTGCCTTGACTGCCATCACAGCAGGTTCCCTGGAAGGATCTCAGCTTCTTTGAACCTTTGATAGAACCACGAGAGACTTCTGGCAGAGCTCCAACAGCTTTGTCCTGGAACTGGATCACCTGGGAAGATGCAGAATCCACTCCTGTGGGTAGACACAAACAGAAGACCATGGCCACTAATCACCTCCAAGATCACTAGAGCTGCTGAGCTAGAAATCATAATTAACAATAATAACAGTAATAATGGCAATAACATTAATAGAAATGATAACAATAACAATAATAACAATAAGAAGAGTAATATTAATAATTTCATGAATCAAACTGTGTTTTCCAGGGTTACAAGTCTTCCCCTCTGGACCATGAGCAGAATCACTTCCTAAAACACCTCAGGAAATTCCTCTCTAGAGCAGTACCTGGGATTTTTTTTTTGTTAGCTTGTAAGGTAATTAAATGTGGGGAAACCCCTGATTTTAATAATATCCAATTATACCTGTGTCTTTTCTATATATTAGACACTTGCTGTATATCACATGATAGGAAGGCTGGTCTGCAATTTCTGCTGTTCTAGAAATGTCAAAAAACATTTTATTACCTAGAAACACATTAACCAACCTGTAATTTGCTGTATTACTTATCTGAATGCTTTTTTTTTTTTCATTTTTCATGTTCCTTGTGACAATCACATCTCTAAACAGTCTGTGAAAATACACACATACAATGGATGATTGTATATGTAAGTATATATAAAATAAGCATAATATATAGGATTCAGATAAACCAATAACATCTTTTGCACTGTGTCACGGTGCAGAAATATTACACAGTAAATGATCATCAAACTCCTTAATGCCGCTGGCTTTCAGCCTCATGAAATACCTCTGCACTGCCTCAGACATTTGTTTTTTAAACTGATCAATGTATGGGTGCGCTCCTTGTTCTGAAATAAACATAAAGTGTCTGTTCAGAGGGGAAAAACAGTCAGTGGGGAATGTTCAGAGAGGAAGTTTTACAAGAGCTTAGTAAACAGATATAAAAGTACAGCTTGAGGTGAGACTTTAAACAGCCACAGCAATAATAATGCTCTAAAAGGAAGCAAAACAAGATTTAGAGATACTGTGAACATAGATTTTAGAGCAAAGAAAATACACACAAAAATGGAAGGCAGCCTTATGAAATGCAGAAATGCTGGGAGCCCCTGAGGTCACACATTACAGGAGAGCCATGGGAGCTGTGTGAGTGGCAGGAGGAAATGAGAGTGAGCAGCGATGACAGCCAGAGCCAGGAACGCCTTCAGCCACGGGGGCAGCACAGGCACAGGCAGGGGAGGCATCTTAATCAATACCCCTGAGACCTGCAAACAGCTACCTGATCCTGGGCTAGCAAAGGGGAAACATTAACAAGGTCCTCAAAATGAGCAGAAGGTGTGTTATTCAGTCAAAACCCTAAAATACACACCTTCTGAAACACAGGTTGGCTTTACTCCCCTGTAACGCCCAAGAATTTTCCTGCCTTCATAAAATTTATGGATGAAACCTTGATAGCTTATACAAAACACTGGAAAAATTTGTACTGAATAACAGTCAACAAGAAGTGAAGAGTATATGCTTTTATTGCACTCTTTACATATGTATGTGTAAAGATCTATCCCTAGCAAGTGTCTGGCTTCTGCAACTCCAAATACCTTCATCAGCTCTTCTCTGAAAGTCAGTAAATTCCTGCTGGGACTTTAAAACCACCAAGACTGCAGTCTTCATAATTCTCTTAACAAAAGATTGCTGGTGGATTATTTCTCTGTCTTGTTAAGCAAGAGTAAGTACTTTATTTTATACACACACACACACACACATATATATATAAAGATAAGCACTTTATCAAATCCACACTTACGTATTCATTGTCTTGTCTTGCTCTTTCAAAGCTTGTTTTGTGCCTAATCTACATTTAAATACCTCTGTACACATATGGCTTTACTAAATCGTAGAAATCTGAGACAACACCAAGATCTTCCTTTGCCTAAAATGATCCAGTAAGTGGGAGCAAAAAACCACCAAGCTCAAAAGATTTGCCAAAAGATAGATAAGGCAAAAATTGAAGTTATAGCATGTGTTTTAATAACTGTAAGTGTTTTGCTTCAATTTTTTCATTATTGGTAGAGTGAAGTTACAACAGGAATGAAGAAAAAAGTTCAACGTCTTCCCCTGGACATTCTAAATCAGTACAAATCTGTTTTCTTAGAATCTTTCAGGTCAGAGGGGACCTTAGTATTGGATCAAGTCCAACATTCCTCTTGAAACACAAGAAGCATTGAATTCTGACTAGGTTGCTTAGGTCTGTGTGTAAACAGGTCAGAAAAATTCCCAAGACAGAGATTCCACAACCTTTTGGGCCAACGTGTTCCCACCTCTCCCAGTCTCCAACCTTCCCAATACCCACAGCTGGGCAAACCTAACAGAGAAAAGCCTTGCAATGACATCTGCCAGTTCTCTCAGCTCTTTCAAACACATCCCTTTTGGTTCTAGAGACACATGCAGTTCAAGGTTTCTCAAGAAATCCCCACTGAGTTTCTGAACTGTAACTACATTTGTCAGGAAAAAGTAGTCCTGGGTGATACAGTGACCCAGTGGAGCAATGAACCACATTAAAAATTAATTTTCTCTCACTAAAATACAAACCCTTTTTGGGCAGAGGGAGAAACCTTTCAGCCCCTTGGTAGCTAACAAAACAGCATTCCATCAACAGACTGTTAAAACAAAGGACATG
This sequence comes from Cisticola juncidis, assembly GCA_013400215.1. Taxonomy (NCBI): domain Eukaryota; kingdom Metazoa; phylum Chordata; class Aves; order Passeriformes; family Cisticolidae; genus Cisticola; species Cisticola juncidis. The sequence goes on along the minus strand of VXBR01002162.1, from coordinate 902,037 downwards.
AGCTCTTTCAGCAAGGCAGAAACTTACACATCTATCTGTAAATTCAAGACTACCTGCATTTATAAAGCATCTTTAGGCTGATATTTCTAACACTAAGTGTTGATTCTGAAGATCAAGGTTGTTCTTAATAAATATTATTAGTTGGAGATGGTGCTTAAAGGCCACAATTGCAGATGAAACAGGTAAAGAAATGATAGCCCTAAGAATTGTACTAAGTTCAGTATTCAATAAAACATGAAATAATGGAAAGTATTTACTGAGAAGTAGTGATGATGATGATAGTGATCCACATAAGTTATGGGTTACACCAACGTAATTGCAGACAAATGCAACTATGAAATGAGAGTGAATTGATTTCAGTATCCCTTCAAATGTTATCAGTCTAATAAAGCTGGATGCATTCTCAGTATCCAAAGTTTAAAATAGCCAATATATTCTGACATTTCTTTTGTGCAGCAGGATCTTCTATTTTGTCTACTGCAAGAATAAAACCAGTATCCATATCCACTTACTTGGATACATTCATTTCAGAGAGCAGCAGGCCATGAAAAGCTTCATTTATCATTTTTACCAAAACAAAGACAGAATTAAACAGAGAGAGTTTCGTGTTTGCACCTCTGATTTGAGTATTACAAGATGTACTTATATACACAGAAAAATTTTACAAATTCTCTAAATTACCTTATGATTTTGCCTGTCCTGCTCTGTCCTCTTATTGTACCCTCTCCAAAATATTGCAAAATGAAGGTTTTCACAAAAACCATGCTAAAGGTGAACTGGTACCAGACTCCTGGACAGAAGGGTGAAGAAATCCTCCCAGGGCACATCTTACACTAAATCACTTTTCTCTGAAACACCACCCAGACAGGAAACTCTGAGGGCTGTAAGCAGGAGGTGGAATGCACAGGCCTAAATCTGAATGACAAGGGTTAGACTTGTACTCATGCAGTTTTACTACAAAGTTTCAGTTTAGGCAGAACCCAAGACAGAGGTTATTGATCTTGTTATTTGCACGTATCACTAAAGCCCACTACACAGACTGAGGTGCCTCCAAGTGTTAAATATTTAATTTTACTATAAACTGTATCTGGCAGTAGGCAAGCAACCTTTCTTTGTGGCATCACGGCTGTATCTTGTTTTGTTCATCTAAAAATAGTTGAAACTATTTATTATCATTTTCAGACAATAAATTACATCCACACATTAGGTGTACAAATTCACTTTTCTGAAGGCAGCGTGATGTCAATGTCAACAGCAAGAGATCCTGACTGAATTCCTACAGCAGCCAATACTTCATATCTGCTGCAATAGAAAAATAACCCAGCCAGAACCACAAGCTGCTATTTGTCTTACAGCTAGAACTTAAAATAGTGCCTTTAAATTAAAGCTGACGCAAAAGCAAAAAAAAACCACAGAGAAACAAACCCCCCAAAGATGAACACTGGGAGTGACAGCATCAACAGCACCACCCAGACCTGATAGAATAAAGATGTCTGTAAATCTGCTGGCAAAGTAAAAATATACCAAACCACATACCTCAGAGAGGTAATGCATCTTTGACTTTTGCTCTTAACTCCTTCCTCAGAAAAAAAAAATCATCCAAAAATTGTAAATGCCATGCAGGACAAATGGTAGATTTGATTTTTTCATGTTATAACTGCCTCCAAGACCAGTAATTGACATGTGACCCACAGTATCAAATGCTGTACATGCACGTAGAAAGATGTACCCCTTTATGAGTTTGCTTCCATGTAGAAAACAGAGATATAAAAAGGGAAAGAAAAAGAAAAGACTAACATAAGCTGAAGGGGTAGAAGGTCTCCAATTGCCATGTCAGTGCTGCAGGTCACTACTGAATTAGTATGCTGATGTGCTTCATATTTTCAATGGAGCCCTGATGAGAGGATGCTGAAATGGAAAAAAAACACAAGACAATGATTTGATGGACAAAAAAAGCTTGGCCATGAACAAAGAATTAAACCGTCTGCTAAACTGCCACTTGAGATGCTGCTCTGAATTTCCCCCTCTTCCCTTCCCTGTGTTCTGAGGGGATGGCACAGCCTGCAGCACCTCCACAGGGAGGGCTGGACCCTCCTGCCCATCCTCTGAGCACACAAACAGGGACAGGCTGCAAAGGCAGTGACAGCTCCAGGGGGGAACCAGGGGTGTCTGTGTAAAAGAATAGAAAACTGTGCAAATAAGGCAAAAATGAGGGCTACAAAAACCATACCTGTCACCTAGTTGGCTTTGAAAATCTTCCTCTTCTGGTACCCAAAAATAGTATTTAAAGCAGCTAACTTTTTATTTCTTTAAATGGCTATTCATTTTTTTTTCTCTTTCTCCTCACATTTCTTCCCTTCCAGCAAGTCCATCATGTCAGTGTGTGTAAGTGACCTCAGGAGGCATTTCCAGAGGGAAAGGCCAAGCAATTAAATGTGAAAGAGGAAAGATCTCAGTGTATTACAAGTACAAACAAAGCAAAATAGAACTCTCAAGTGATGAAGCTAAACCAAATAAATTCCTGGGATTTACCACATTCACTTACATGCACATTAACTCATCTCTTCTTCACAAAAGATGTGTCACTTCTTTTTTTCAGGAGATTCCTAGAAGCTGACCTAAAGGACTCAATATAGGGAAAAATTAAGCTGTCTTGGAGCTTTAAGAAATCAAATGTAAAGAACGAACCTCTAGACAACAAGCACTACAGTAAAACTACAATAAAATAATTCAGGATGTAAGAAGTCTTACAGATGGCATGAAGATAATTTTGACATGTAATCCAACATAGCATAAAACTAAATTAGATCTGTGGGACTTGGAAATTATAGTTCCATATGGCTGCCGTTACACTGAACCACAAGAGATTACTACCAAGTTTGTCAAGCTACTTAAAATAAAAATTTATTTTCTAAACAAGTGGGTTATAATAATTCTTTAGAAAACAGCCTAGTAAAGAAGTTGAAATTTAATGTTTAACATTTGCTGTGTTACTAAGAATATGTGATTGACATTTTTATAAGTCAACATCATTAAAAGATTATGTGGAAACTGATAAAAACATTGGAATAACATAAAATGGGTACTGTGCATCATAATAACATTGCACAAACAGGAAGAAAGAAGCAAAAGATGCTAAAATTAGGATGTAAAGGCATTCATGTGTTCTGTGTACCAACAAACTGTGGGTACCTGTTCCCTCACAGAAGCATTCTGTGCTTAAGCATGTGATGATTGTTCCACAACAGGAATTACTATCAGATCTATTTGGTAATAAAAACATTTAACATTGCTTTTCCTTGATCAGTAAATAGGCCTTGAAAATCCCAAAAGCCACAGAAGAGGAGATGGTTTCAGGATGCCTGTGTTGCCCAAGTCCTACAGGAGAGAAGAAGAGACCCAAGCAGACACTTCTGACAGCACTGACACGTAGAGAAGATTGTAGGCAACTGCTTTTCTCTAGGAGATGCAAGTAGATGACAGGGCTATAAAGAGTCTGGAGTGAGAACAGCAGATGGAAAACTGCTATATTTTTTAAAGTGCATTCTAGAGTATGTGTTAAATGGAAGCAGCAGGTCAGCAACAAGATGTGCAAACAAAACCCAGCCAAGGGATTGGGTCTGACCTAGAAAGTGAAAATTCACAGTGAATTTGTCACATTTGAGTGCCATGTGCTGAATCAGCAGTAGGATTTGCTGCATCCTATCTTTCCTTTCTCTCCTCCTCTAAATAGATCATATTCTAGCTGTTTCTACTATCTTAATGACCACAGATTTTCACCAGCAAATCTTATTCACTTGATCCATCCAGCCATCTCTAGTAATTTATCAACAGAAACTTTGTTTTTTCTTCTTTTTAAATTTCCTTTTTTTACAAGATTGAAGCATATGAAAAAATGCTTTATATGCCCTGTCTCACCCAAGCATTTTAAAAATGTAGCTACACAAACTCTTCAAAGGAGGTGCCAGAAGTTAATTGTCTTGGCTTCCCATGCTGCCAAACAAAAGTGGCATTACATAACACATTTTCCCTCAACAGTTACGCTGTTATCTTGCTTTTTCAACTACAGGCTGAAGTAACAGGAATAGCAGGATGTGGCCTAAAATACACAGTGGCTATAAAATGCCACCTTGACGATTTACTACAGCATTTTCAGACATTTGGGTGTATTTACACAAAGAGAAACTAAAAATTCACCTGTATCAGGACAACAGCTTGAAGAACACACGGAAGATGTGAGTAAGCAATTGTGGAATGCAACTCCTTGGCACTGAGGAGCACAATCCTCCAGTCAGACAGGCTGAATACACTTTCAGAAGAGCAGTCGTAATTATGTCAAGAAAAACAAGGGAGAATCCTATAAATTATTCACCACCAGCTATTTCCCCAGCCAGCCCTCGTGTTTCACACCTCTCTCTTCTCACCAGAGGGAGCTGATATGCAGCTCTGAGACCATCTGTACTGCCAAAGAGAGCCTTGAAGATGCTTTCAGGTCTAATAGGCAGTAAAAGAGGAAAATACTCTCATGACACTATTTTGGGTCTTCATTTGCCTTGCCAATCTCCAGACTCCTGTAGCATTCATGGGAAAAGAGGATCATCTCCAGAGGAAGCCTGAATTAGGTTCTTATTCATCCATTCAGATCCTCTCTGTCTTCTATGCTGGCTATAAAGCAAGTCTGTGACAGCTACCTGGCTAACTTTAAACAGCTGGACAGCAGGAAAACTTTCCAAAGTGTCCACCCAAGATACACAAAGCACAACCACCATTTCAAGTGACAGCATTTAATTCTGGACAGAGAAAGATGGTGCATGAGGGTCTGCTCACATGCTCTGCAAACCACAGCAGGAACACTGAAGGACAAAACAACTGAGGGCTACAAATGTGATGATGAATTTGCTTTAATGTTAGAAATCTCAGCACATCCTCAACACCTTGCATTTGGTGCTCCAAAACACTGGGAAATTAAAAGAAGCATCACACTGCCATAATTAGGGAATGCTTTATAATTTATGAATAGCTATAAAAATGCAACTGTATTAAATGAACTAGTATGATTTCTGTTGTTATAATTGATTAATTTATCCACCAATCTACAGCATATTTCATGGTCTCTGTTAAGTGCTCCTCCAGGATGGAAAGATCCCACTGTAATGGTAATTGACCTTCAAATAAAAAGACTCAAAAAACCAAACCAAAGTAAAATCAGTCTGAAATATACCACACATACCACAAAGTAAAATCTTGCTAAGACAGGGCTAAATTGCTTGGACATCTCTTATATATGAGAAAAGGAGGGGAAAAACAAGTGAGGAAGTTCAATTAACCAGAATGTACTCTTTTTTACTACTCAGAGTAGCAAAATGCAAAACTCACAGACTGAACAAATACTGCAGAAGTTTCTGATAAGAAATATAACTCTTGGAAACATGAACTTCAAATGTAAGTTCTAAGCTGTATTTTAGACTCTCCAGTCCTTCTTTCAATCACACGTGGCAGGAGTGGAGGTGGCTGAGCAGTGATTGGTTCATTTATTTTCCCTAAGATGCTCTTTACATTCAAAAGTCTTGCTGCAGAGCAAGGAACCAAACTGACATGGGATGACACCGACTGCCCATGTGACAGAGCAGACACACAAATTTCAGAGATCATTTAGTGCTGCATGCTGATTTCTTGCCTGCTGAGCCTGATGTCACTTAACTGTTGCATTATGTACTCTGATCAGGAAAAGTGTTGGCAATTTGTTGAATTACTTTTTATTGAGAAACTGTCAAGACTGCTGTTCAGAACTATAAATTCTGCTTGCTTCTCAACTATTTTCTGTTCCCAACTCAAGAACAATGACTAACACATAAGGGTCATAAAACGCAATAGGCAAGGATCAGATTTATTGCCTTTTTGTAATTATTTTTATAAAGCCAAGCCCTGGGTGCCAGAGACAATTCTCCCTGAATTAATCTTACTATTTTTTTTTTTTAAATTTCAAAGCAAATGCTCAATTAATGTCTCAGACTAGACAATATCTCCCCTGTCCCTCTCCAGGCTCCCTGTCACATAGACAGCAGCTTATTTTCTTTGGTACAAATTCAACTTTGAATGCTCAGCTTGATACACTTCAGTCACTCTGCCTCCTCTGTTAAATCCTGTGGGGACAGAGGGGTGAAGATCACTGGGTAAGGAGGTGTAGGATGATATTTGTATGAGTTCTGATGTTCTCTCACTAACAGTCCTTTGGTGGAGTGCTAAGGGCCTTTCCTGAATAGAACATTTAAAGTACAATAGAAGTTGCCCTGAGATAGGCTCTATCTAGAGTAGTCATTGAAATGTTACATTTAATAGCTCCTGCAATTGGATACAAACCTATCCTTAATGTCTCAACCAGTATCAGTAATGATAAACGAGAAAGAGAAACTGGCATGAACACAGGAATAGCTAAAAAAACAAAACAAAACAATACAAACCAACAAACAACAGCAAGGAAAAAAAAAACAAACAAAAAAACCCACACAAAAAAAAAACCCAAAACAAACAAAAAAAGAAACTAACTTATCAGCAAGAAAATCCAACCTATACTTGCCTAGATCCTTGGCAATCTCTAATTTCATCAAGAAAGTTGGAAAAATAGAGTCTGTGACATGGAGAGGAGCTTAAAGATTATGATTATATTAATCTGTCCAATTAGTAGCTGAATAACTTCAAATGCTCATTATGAGTTGATAGACAGAGTGTCAACAATATCGGCTAGATTCTTTTTGTTTCCTTTTTGGTTCTGTTTGTTCCATTTATATGGAACTTTAACTACTACTTAGATATTAAAGGAGTTCTAGTGCAGTTAAATTCCCTGACACAATTCACTTAGAAATGTCCGGATTGCCAGCATCTATTCTACCCAAGAAATGAGACTGTGTTTCATTGATTCTTGTTCCAGCAGTGGCGTGGCCAGCAGGGAGGAGGGTAGGGACTGTCCCCCTGTGCTGGGTACTGCTGAAGCCACACCTCAAACACTGGGGTCATTTTCGGCCCCTCTGCAAAAGCCATTGAGGGGGCTGGAGCACGTCCAGAGAAGGGAGCAAAACTGGGGAAGGGGCTGGAGCAAAAGTCTGATGAGCACCTGGGAGAGCTGGGGGTGTTCAGTCTGGAGAAAAGAAGGCTTGGGAAGACCTTATTGCTCTCTAAAGCTCCCTGACAGGAATTTTTGGTGGTGTGGGGATGGGCATCTTCTCCCAGGTAAGAAGGCACAAGAGGAAATGGCCTCAAGTTGCACCAGAGGAGGTTTAGATCAGATATTAGGGAAAAATTATTCACTGAAAGGGTTGTAAAGCACTGGAACAGGCTGCCCAGGGGAGTGGTGGAATCACCATCCCCAGAGGCACTTAGCAGACACAGATGTGGCACTCAGGCCATGGTTTAGCTGTGGCCTGGCACTGCTGGGCTAAATGATTCTGTGATTCTGCATCTCCTCTGCACTGTCCTGGGGCTGCAGTGATGGTACAGACAATGACAGGAGACTGAAACATCAGAGAGCAGTAATAACAGAAATGACAAAGTAGCTACTCTGCCTAAAAGGAAGTAATCAGTTTTGAAGCTCTTTCAGATTTGTCTTTATAAATGTAGAGAGAATGGATTTTATTATATACAAGTGTTTCAGAAATTACCTAATATGGAGAGAACAAATTACTCTTCAGTGAGATAAGTGTTAAATGATAAACTGCTCCAGTGCTGACACAACATAAATATGCAGTATCCATCAATCCATAAATCTGAAAAGAGCTAATGTAAAAGCTGTGGATAACAACTTCAGGAATAGTCAGTTTATGTCTCCAGTGATTAATATTGCCATGTATTACATGAACATAAACATGTCTGTCTCCATGGAAACACAATGCATTGCAAGTTGCAAGTCTGCTTGTAGAATACCAACTGATAAATTTTCACTCAAATGAACAAGAATACTTACATGAAAGACTCAAAAGAATTGCTGGCAAAGGTACTTTTTCTATAATTCTGTTCAAATGAATCTTTGGGAAGGGATGAGCAAGCCTGATGTTACCAACAGTATCAAGATTCTTTACCTTCTCTTCAGCTACCAAATCAGTTAATTATCAATAGCTCATCATGAATATTAATAATCAGTTATGGAACATTGTTATCAAAGTATTAGCCATAGAAAGAAAAATATCTAACTTGTTCTGAAAATCCATTGTATAAATTTTTTCCCCTTTATTTCCTCCTCTCTGGTTCCCCTCATTGCTTGAAGCAGATCCTCCATTGCGACTAAAATGAAAATACAGAGGGGGAGAGAAGTAAGTAAACCTTTCCTAGTTTTTCATCTTCTGATTCTGTCACTCTGTTTGTCCCCAGTAGGTCCAGCCTTTAAGCAGGCTAAGCCTGCCTGTTCCAGCCACAGCTCAGGATGGTGGGGTGCAGGCACTGCGAGCAAGGGCAGTGGGTGTTGCACATCCCCACCTTATCAAGGTGTGACAGACTCCTTATCACCAATCAGTGACTGCCAGCCTGGTGAATGGACAGAAAGTGCATTGAAACGGTGTGGTCTGAGTGTCAGGCACAAAGCCCAGCTGGCAGCCACTCACAAACACCAACAGCTCCCCAGGGATCTCTGGAACATCTTCATTAACACCCTGGTGACTGCACGGCAGGCATCTCAGCAAGTGCGTGGGTGAGCACACACAAGGTACCCTGGGGTGCAGGGCTGCCTATGAGGGCAACCTGGAGAGGGTGGGAAAACGTGTTGGCAAGAATCTCAAGGTTCAGCAAAATCAAGTGCAGTTTTTTTCATAAAACCATGGAATAGTTTGGGTTGAAAAAGACTTTAAAGATCCAGTTTTGTTGTTGGCTGTAGTTCCAAGCTGTGTCATGGGCAGGGACCTTCCACTAGCCCAGGTTGCTCAAAGATCATCCAACCTAGCCTTGAACACTTCCAAGGATGGGGCATCCACAGCTTCACTGGACAAGGTGTTCCAGTGCCTCAGTGCCCTGGAGGTGAGGAATGGCCATGTGGAATGCAGCAAATCCATGAACAGTGCATGGGACTGAGCAGGGAGCAGCTCTGCAGAGGAACACTGGGGGTCCTGATGGATGCAAAGGTGGACACAAGTGAGGAACAGGCCCTTGCAGAAGGAAAGGAGCCTCCTGCAGCCCAGGATGAGGGCAGCTGCAAGGTCCAGGGAAGGTTTTCCCCTCCCTCCCTGTTTGGTGCTTGTGAGTCTGAATCTGGAATTGTGTGTCCAGCTCTGGCTTTGCAGGACCAGCCACACTGGAGTGTGTTCAGTGGAGGGTCACTGTGACAGGGACACAAGCACCTCATAGGAGGGGGCAAAGAAGACAGAGACCCTTCTTGGAGGTGCACAATAACAGTAAGACAAGAGGTGCAAAGCAACTGACAAGTTGGAAAAGTGGAAATTCATTTTTTACAATTTTTTAAAAATAAGACACATACTAGGACAGTCACACTGAGAGTTTATCAAATCTTCATCCTTGAAGGTGTTCAAAACAGAGATGAAAGATTTTTCTGAGCAGCTTGATCTGACTCAGTATACTTTGAACAAGGGGTTAGAACAGATGGGGAACTCTGGAGGTCTCTTTTAAATTAAAATGTTACAGATCCAGACTCTTGTATAAAGATTCTTATCTTGTAATTGATTCTACACTCACTGGAACCCTTCACAGAACCCCAGCCCGCAAGCATCACTTCTGGCTGCTTTCCTCAAGCACCTTGTGATTTCAGATTGTGCATTTTATGCACTTCTGAGGGAGAACAGTCAATTGGAATAAGGACATTAAACTCTCCCAAGGACTCCCAGATAGCTAACTTCAGACCAGGATAATTCCCAAATGAAACACAGACCCTCCAGCCTGAAATGAATCCTACAGCCTATGAAATGAAATTGAATTTACCACACCTCTCTATAGGCTATGGCTTAGTTTTCCTTTCCGGTTTCAAAACCTACCAAAATGATAAAAGTCCAGTAATCCTCTGTTGAGTAAGTCACAGCCCGAGTTTAAGGGATGACCTGATGTCAGTGAATACATAAACCACGATGAAGGAATTTTATAGTAACTAAGAGAGTGTGAATATAGCAGAAAGTAAGGGATTGTTGCCAGAGAAACAGAGATAAGCAAGGATGGTGTTGCTATAGCAACTGGGTGACATCAGAGTTTTCCTATTCAGTGCACTGGGTGATAATGAAGTGGTGAAACAGCAGCTTCTCTCTCTGCCTGCTCCCGGGAGGTGGGCAGAACCCCGAGTTTGATTTGTTTCACACTTAAGACATGTCTAATTAGGAGGTTTACAGGTTTTTTGACATCACTGTGTTAGATCCTCTAACGCCTAGTTCCTGTGTGGGAGTCCGAGGAGAGGCACATTCATCCCAAAACAAAAGAATAGCCGTTTCTCTGTCCCTCAGGAGCTAAAAGAGAATTCTAAAAGAGAATGAGGAGAGTCAAGGAAAAGATGGAAATATGGTCCATAGCACAGCACTGTGCCTCTCAGGCATCATCGGGCCACAGCTGATCAGCCAGCTGCACAATGAAATTTAGTACAGGATAAAATAAATTAGGTTCTAACTCCTGCCAAATCACTGATTATTTTTAAGCTTGTACATTTTCCAAGGATAATGGTGTCTTCCTGGACCACCTTGCACCATAATGGAGAATGCTTTAAAGACAGTTATTTTAAACTTTTTCTTTAACCTTGGAAAAACCTCTGTGTTGGAGGAATAAGATATTCTCAGTATTGCAGAGGGAGAGCAAATGGGAAAGTATTTGTGATAATATAAATAGACATTAAAAAAAAAACCTTCATAAAACCCTATTCATAAAATACATAGAAAAACAAACAATATTTTTATTTCAAATAATAAACACATCCCCAAGTAGGGACTCATATCAGTTTTGTCTGTTTCAAGGACTGAAAAAGCCGTGGTTTCATAGCTGTTGCAGAGAAATCCACAATATGACTTGACATTTACTCTGCAAGAGGGACCACTGAATCTGCAATAAAAGCCCAAACTTTCCATCCACCTAAGCCTGGGATATAACCCCTCTTTATTGAGTACACAACAATAAGCAAGGCCTGGACTTCATACACTGATAAGTTGAGAGCTTTGTTAAATGAAATTGTGCAGTTAGTTTTAAATGGGCTGCTGTGGCACCAGCAGCAAAGCAGCTGCAGGATCAGTCTCCTCAGTGCAAGCTGCAAAACCTCTCAAGGAGCTGAATAAATGCCCAAAGAACTCACTCACAGTGAGTGTCTGGCTGCAGGACTCCCAAGTGAGACAGACAGATGGACAGGTACACAGGACACACTCCCACAAGCTGTCTGGCCTGGGCAGAGCTATGTCACAGCAATGTCCCCATCACAGGAATCCAGGTAAGAGAGCCCTGGCATGAAGAATTTATATTATAACAGGATGGAAAACTGGAGAAAATCTCATTGAAGTGAATGAAAGTTCTTGATGATGCAAGGAACAATATAAAGGTTTCTTAATAATTCTATTATTTAGATTGTGTTAATACCTGGCAGTAACTAAACTTCTGAAATGTTTAATATGCTTGATTTATATGAAGTTGCATAAATGCAGCTCAGTTTGCATAATTTCTTGGTATTTGCAACATACAGGAGGGAAAAGGAACAATACAGAAGGAAAAGTATCTGACAAGTTTTGATTTTTGATCTTTGATCTCTCAGTTCTGCCTGGTAAGGAGTAATTATCTGCAGCCAGAACTGAATTTCATTCTTGATCCAAAGGAGACAGTCCTGGTGGATGTGACATGAATATTTAAGGAGAAGTCCATGTGTTAAAATACTGCCTTGTGGCAGAAATATTGTCTTGGGTCAGGACTCTCCTTGGATCTGAGTATCCTGTGACAAGAATATTTTGCCGTATCAAGTGGGCAATCAAGGCAGAATTATCTCCTATAAAAAACAGCAACAAGGAAAAAGGACTTTGCAATATAAAAAGTCCAAAGCATCACAACCAAGGCAGTTTCAGTTCAGACAAACTTATCTTAGAATACGGAAAGACAAAGAGCTTAGCAGAGCTAAATATTACTCAACAAATCTCAGGGTGCTAATACAGAGACAGATGTATCCAGCTGCAGCAGGGTGCTGAAATCCTTTCCTTGAGTAGTATTTTTAACAGATACCAATAGGCTCGGCTCCTAAGGGAAAAAATCCAGGAGACAGACTTTCAGTATTCCATGTCTGTCTTTATAGGATACTGCAAGCACTTAATAATCATGTCATAGGTATTTAGAAGTCATTTAAAGATTTTTTTTCTCCTTTTTAAGTGTTCCTTGTACCAAGTACCAAGGAGTCACTTCACTGCCAAAGAGCTGGGTGCTGCCAGCCCACATTGACAAGGAACAGTGCAGTGCCAAGGTTTAAAGGCCATGCTGAATCCCACACAAATTAATTCTGCAGGGTGGCCTTCCAGGCAGTGGCAATTCTGGATACAAAAGAGATTACACAACAAACAACAGAAATCAATACTGCAAAGCTTAATCAGGTTACTTTTTAGAAAATGACATTAACTTTTTAAATGCCATTTTGCAATGAAAACCTTTTCTGGTAAATCTGAGAAGTGCCCTGAATAGAATACCTGGAGGTACACAAGGGCTGGGTTTAAATTTTCTAGATCACTGACAATCTTTCAAGAAATGCAGCCAGCTCTGGACAACAATCCCTTTCTCCCACTTTATCCAGTTTATAAATTCACATCTGATAAGAAACATATCTAAACACATTTCCTTTGCATGAAACACAACTAAAATGGAAATTGCTTTGTCTTAGGAAATGAAGTGAGGCGTTAGATACAACAGCTTTCAGTCTTCCCTCCCCAGCCTCCAGAGACAACACAAATCTCACTGGAATTTTGTCACCAGTTACACAGAATATCCCAGCTAGTAAAATAAAGTCACTGATTTAAGGATCTAAAAGGCCCATAGAATGCCCAGCTATTTCAATGAGGAGCTCTGCTGAAGAGGATTTTCGTGTATTCCCTCATGCATTTGGGACCAAGTGATTTATTGTGAAAGAGCAGGATGAGCATGAGGAAGGGTTTTCCCCAGGACTGCGGGGCAGAAGAGAAATAGTACAATGAGAGGAGGATCACATGAACTAACTTGTCTGGACAGACACCTCTCCTGAGGATGTTTGTACACATTTCTGAATATGCCCACTACTACACAAGTTGCTCTGCAAAGTAGCTATTAAGATCAAAAACCGGTGGAATTTATGTGGAGTCTCTCAGTTATATCAACAGGCCCCACAGCTTTATTTGTCAAACAGGTGACACATTGAGCAATTTAGAAAAGATGAAGCCTGGCATTCCCCACCTGCAAACCATCTGTATCTAATTATCACAACACTAATTAGAATCATTATCAAGAGAGACTGAAGCAACAAAACCTGACTCTTACAGTACACTTTGCTCTTCTGGAAAGACAAGGCGAGTTACAACGCAGCTTAGAGGGATTTGTCTCAGTTACCTCTGACATCTGACATCAGCTGCACAAGTGGCAGCTGTCTTGTGCCATCATAGCCTGAATTTTTCTTTGAAATAATAGTATACAGGCTGGGAGAAAAAAATAAAGTTTTGGAAAATAAGTACCTAGTGAACAACATTATAATTTCTGATAGTCATTTGTACCAAAATGAAAAGGTTCATTTTCTCCATGAAAAACGTGCAGCAAGTTATGTCTTAGGGAATTGTTCAAAGATATTCTATGCATGGTAAGGTTCATTCCGGGCACATTATAACATTGCCTTTTTGACTGAAGAAACACTTTAAAATCTAAGGTATTTCATTTATAAACGACAGGTTGATCATTTCTTAAAATTGTTCAGGTATGTACAAACACTTTCAAATAGAACCCGTAAGGAGACATAAATACTTTCTCAACAGACTCATTAATAGTGTTCTGGGATACTTGGTCATGTTTCTTTCTGCACAGGTATGGAAAAGTATTCCACTGGTTATCTCTGAAAAAAACTGCATAACATTTCTCTTGCACTCAACACACATATATGCAATATCTCCTTTCTAGTAAAAGGAGGACTTGTTTTCTGTTGATAAGCTAATTTCATTTTATTACCTTCTCTGGAACTACTAAGTACTTAGGAGTTCATCTTTATTCACGTTTTTCCAATAAGATGCCCAGTACTTCTCAGAACAAAAAATCTGATGCAGCAGGAATGAATCAAGATATTTCTAATAACCTGATTCATGTCAACTTACACAGAGGCTTTCTAGAGAGCAATGCTGTAAGCACCATTTCTTAACAAACACCAGATCAATAGACAATATTAAGTAATTATTCACTAGTAGAGCAGATCAGAAAAAATTAATTGGCCTTTTAAATTTCTAGTTTCAAATTTCTTCTCTACTTCTGTATTTTATTTTAAAGAGATAATATATACTTCCATTGTTATTTTTCTACAGGAAATAATGTCTTTAGGATATTTGACTCTTTTTTTTTCTGTAAGCTTTTAGTATTTGCCATCACGAATTTCTCATTTGAAATAGCCAAGTTCCATCTTGTGGATAAAGCTGTGGACAGGGACATTTCAAGATACCAATTACCATTTCAAAACTTTGTCTTCACTTGTGTGTGCACAGCAAGCACTGCCTGTGTCCCAATTCCAGCAGGGCTCTGAGACTTCAAAATTCATGTTTGAGAGGAGTTCAGTGGAGGGGCCTTTCTGAGCAGCCTCCCAGAGGAGCCCCCTGAGCAGCCAGCCAACTCCCAGCTGCTCCCTCCAGGACAAGCAACAACTCTGAGATCCACAGCTACAGCTGAGACACTGTAAATCAAACAGAACCAAAGGAAACTGAGCTCCAGTGCCAAATCCTCCTCACTGACACTCCACTCTTTCTTGAAGTCCTAAGAACCTCTGTAGTCCCACAGGCAGGCTCTTGTTTGGATCACCAAAATCCTGCAGTGAGGCTTCTGGAACCTGAGTGATGCCATATGAAGCAGTGAGAAGCAGGACCATAACCAGCCTTGCTCTTTTATGGAATATTTTTCCCTATTATCTGAGTCTTTCTGACTTGGACAGTAAGTGACCACAGCAGCTTGTGGCTATAATCATTATGGTTACCTTTGAAGCACCATTTCCTTGCTTTATAAGTTACCTCTACAGTTCTTATAAATACAGTTGCACCAAATAGAAATTTGAGGAGTTATAACTGAGTAGAGTCAAGTAAACTTATCCATTTTTCAGGTTATCAATATATTGACCAGTTCAATACAGAACTGAATACAGAACCCCTGAGTAAGCAATTATGGCATGCAATTATCACATGGACAGCCAGTTTTGTGTCCCAGATCAAGGACAAAAACATGGATAACATAGTTCTGTTCTTCCCCTTTTCGTGTTCCTTCCTCCTTCCTTCTCCACATGAGCTGTGATGACACAAGGACCATTTTTAAATACTTGGGGAAAGCAACCAAACTGGCTCCCCAGTACTTAGGTGATCCTCGTGCTCTATCCAAAACTGCTCAATCTTGAAGAAAAAAAGTCTCTTGTCTAATATAAACCATTCCAATCTAAAGTGTTCTTCTACAAGAAAACAAATAACTTCTTAGATGCTACTAAAGACCTCATCTCTGCATGAAAGTTCTGTTTTCCACTTAGAGGGAGAGGAAAAAATAAATCATCATTTAATTCTTCTCTTTCCCACAGGGAAGCAAAGCATTCTCAGTGAAGGTCATTTTTCACTTTCTCCTTTGATTTAGCACACAATTAATCAAAATGTGAAGTCTGATTTTAGTTCTGGATTCCTTATTGCGGTATTACTAAAAAATATTTAATAGGCTTATTATACAAATTTTTTAAAGTTTTGAACTCCATTTGCAGGGCCATGTAATGTGCTTAATAAAGCACCAGCCAAGACTCTGACCCCAGTAAAAATTCAAGTGAGCAGAAAAACTGAGAAAGACAACAAGCAAATTTTCATTTATTTCTGGAAAAAGAAATTTTTTTAAAAATCCATTTTTCTGTTATAAATACATTCTTAGTTCACCTCAATTTCTTTTCCAGTTTAAATTCTTCTGTCTTCAATGTCTTTAAAAGGATAACTTTTGTAAAGTGATCTTTTATGGTTTTTTTCCTTCCTTTCCTTTTCCTTCCTTTTCCTTCCTTTCCTTTCCTTTTTCCTTCCCAAAAGAGAGTGGGTTTTTTTAACTGGATTACAATAAATACTCATCAAACTTGCAGTACAAACATTGTTAAATCTCTCACTCAGGTGGGAAGTTCCAGAGGTTACAATGAGTCTGGCAGTAAAGAAGAATAACAAAGCAAAGGTAAATTATTCTGTAAGCACTGAGGGGCACTAAGCAATCCTGGTCATTTGGAGTCACTGCACCCTTCAATGAGGCTCTTCCCTCCATCTGCAGTACAAAATCCACCTCTTAAACCATTGTTTTCCCACTTTTTGAACTGGATTCCTCTACAAACACTAAATCTGTGACTGCTGAGCGTTTTGCTGCTCTCATGCTCTGTTTTCTCCTCCCTCATACAGTTTTGGTGTGTCCAGCCCATTTTGCTGCACTCCTGCACTGTGCTGGGAGCAGGGGCCATGTGAGACCCACCCTCACACACACCCAGCCCTGAGTGCCACAGCCTGGGCCAAGCCCAGAGAAAATGAAAACTGAGGAAAACCACTTCAAAAGCCTTATTAGCACCTGCCAAGTGCTACAGAAACTGCTGGTGTGTCTCAGTGCAGTATTAGGCCCCACTTTACAGACACATGTACAGAAATCTGGTGTTTTCTCCCAGCTGACTGGGGCCACTGAACCTCAAGTTCAGGAGCAAAACATTTCCTGTCATTTGAGCAACCTCACTCCCGTGGGATTAAATAATTATCAAAGTAACCTGGTAGAAAGAGCACAATTCTAAACCTTGTGAAAGCATCCCTGAATGACCTTGGGTAAATTATTACCTGCTTTGGTCTCAATAAAATAATGGTATTTCCTTCCACAGAGGGATGCTATTCACCTGAATAGAGGCCCTTAGGGAAAAAGTAACAGGTCACAGGAGTGCCACCTCTAGAGCACAAATATTACACAGGCTCCCCTGTAAAGTCACATTTCTGAAAGCTGTAAAGCATTATTATTGACAAGGAGTTAAGTACTTTATTTATAGTCTGTTGGGTATGGTTATTAGCAGTTTTCAACCTCTTCAAATCACTCACAGGAATAGAAACATTCATTTTAAAGACGAATTAACACAGATAAAAAGGACAAAGACAATTAAAATTTCAGTATGACTTATTTTTCATTAGCATAGCAACGAAGGGGAGCACTCCATTGAATACAATGCCTTTGTTCCTTTGTGTATGTTTTTGTGAGCCTCTTAAATTGTAAGGCTAAATAGATGATGTTTAGGATTCTTTACTGAAAGTCAGATGTAGCTAAGCACAAATCTCATTCAGAATCACATTTAGGCAGTACAATGTGGTTCTCAGTCTATATTTTGTGTAGTATGCCTTTTGACTACTGGACTGCATTACTCTCATTCACAATGAATTAAAAGTAAAAAGGGAAAAAACATTGGACCTAGATTTATGAAGTACAGCAAGAAATTAAGGCCGGTAACTACAAAACCTGTCTGTGAAAAGCATAAGTTTTATTGACTATAAGCTTTTTGATTTTTTAAATATCAGGAATATTCAGATAATTATAAATTTTTTCTTATAAGAACACCCAATGTAATATCACTTAGATACAATATAAGCTATTTGTGAAGCTGGCCCTTATGGTCATTTTCTCAAAACTCCAGTATTGTTCAGAGAGCTTTCCCAATGCTGACAACTGAACAGTCCCCAATATGTATAAAAAACCCCTCAGAGAAACTCTGAGCTCTCGGGTACTTAATGCTTCACAGATGGGGCCATAGCTGAAATAAAACTGCATTTTACTGCAGAGCACCAGAAGCAAACATCTGTTTCTAGATTTCATCCTAAATCTTGTTATATTAGAGGAAAAAAAAAATGGGGGGGAAGACCACTGCAGTAGTTATGGAACACAGTCATATCCATAAAATGTTAAGATACATTTGGATTCACAGAAATACCAGGAGTAATTTTTTTTTAATAACTGGTATGAAACTGATGCAAAAAAATATTTAAATCTGCTAGAACAGAGTATAGAGCACTCATATAAAGATTAAGAGGTGCTGTAAAAGGTTTTGCATTAAATGAATTATCTGCATGGCTAAACACCAGCCAAATTTTACAGTTCTTCCAGGGATACTTTCAAAAATCCCAAATTCTGCATCTACATCTGTATGCAGTCCCGGAGTACAATTCCATAGTGACACATCTTTCTTTTAATGACAAGGGTTTGATTGAGACCTCTTATGGCAAGGATCATTTCCTTCAAGTTTAGATGATATTCAAATCAAATAATGTTTTGAAAGGGGAGCAAGGAAAACAGAAGAAATAAATTCATTTTTGTAACAACAGATGGAGAAAATGCAGAACATTGTTATATTTCATGAAACTGCTGTCTATGTAAGAAATGAAGCACAATTTATTATGTATTCATTTTGCCCATCTGCTAAGTGTATCATTAAGACAATGAATTCAGTTCATTTCCTTCACTTTTCCTTCAAGCAGTGCAATTAGGGTTTTAGAACACAGCTACTGATAAAGGAACTTTTTTCTATTATTGTGTTTATTCCAAGTATTCTATCATTAAATAGCTTGAAAGGCTTTCTTGCCCTCTCTTATTTTCTCTTCTAGTTTACCTTCTTTTCCATACTTTCAGACAGATTCTGAGTGGTAGGGTTCAATACTGTTTGGGGCATTTTTTTCTTCAACTGCATTTCTAACCACATTACAATATCTAATGGGATGGAAAACAAAAACATTATCACTCTTAATTCCACAAAAAAGCCTGTTTTGAGTTGCTGAAGTTTTCTCATTCTTTTTAAGAAACAGTGTAATTTTCTGTAAAATACATCATTTTAGAGATGATAATGGCCATGGTGAAATATGACAACTCAGTAAGACAGGGCTCTTTATTGTTATTCCTTTATCACTGTCATGGAGGTGAGAGGATGTGGGTAATACACAATAATAAATTATAAATGTCTCCTCCTCAGTGTGGAATCTCAAAGGCTCAGGCACGACAATATGGACCAGGATCTTACCTGCTCCAACACTGGCAGCAAAAGCAGCAGGAATGAGGATGGAATGGGAATCCCACATCATCTGAGTGGCTTTACAGGGTGCCTTGGAGGGCTGACCTGGAGCAGGGACTGCACAGAGCTGGAGAATAAAGAGGAGATTTATTGAAAGGCCTCCAGGACCCACCCTGGGCAGGACAGGGCCTGTACCCAGGGTCACACAATGTGAAAGAGCACAAACTGGCTGACTGGTCACCAGATCTTAGGGGGTTTTATAAGTTTTGATCCATTTGCATATGGGGTTTAATTGTCCAATTCCAGCTCCAGGCTGTGAGGGCCCATCCTTCTTGCTCCTCCCCTCAGCCACTGCAGTTTGTGCTGCTGGGCCTGAGAGTTGTCCTTGGTTCTCAGCAGGACAGGATTTGTTTTGTGTCCCTGCTCTGTAAAGAGCTGACTGACACTGAGTGTGAGCTCAGAACTGCCCCCCTGGGCAGCACAGAACCTGAAAAACATGAAAGTTAAAACTCAAGGCATCAACAGAGCATCACAAGAGTTACACTGAGCTTGTGTCACTGGCAGTGATGCACATCAAGCCAAAGTAGAGGTAAGCTGGGCCCATCTACAATTTTCTTCTGCCCTTTTTATTGTTTTAGCAGTATCACAACACATAAAATAGTGAGAATATTTATTTATATGCAGGTGAGGTATAAAAAGCCCCAAGAACACCCTTCAAAGCTGCTAACATAAGATTTTTAGTACCAGGGTTTCTGCTGTTCAGTCTTGGGCCTTGCTCACATTGAAATGTCTGATCTTGATCTGTGTGAGGGTCACTTAGCACAGATACAAGAGGGCTGTAATTAGCAGCTTCATCACAACCCTATTTTTGGGAGTGTAGAGCAAGCAGCTTTTGTCAGCACTGTTATGTTAGGCACAAATTATCCCTCAGATGCCACAGTGGTGTTTGTAGAAGTGTGGTTTGGACACCGAGCCAGACCATCCAGCTTCTCAGCAATCCTGCTTTGGCAGCCACCCTGATAGTCAAAGCTTCATCTTTGACAATTGTGACTTTGGCTTTACTGCCAGGCATTAAATATGTTATTTCATTAACTCCCTGTGCAAGTTCTCCAGCAATAATGGGTTTAAATGTAAAAGTACTTGCAACAAAGTGATCATGTGGCCTACTTCCACAAAAAAACCAAACACACAACAAAACAGATAACTTAAAAATCCAACCAGCAAACAGAAATGCAAAACAAAAACAACTTGAAAAAACCCACTACAAGCCATACATACTAACATACAAAAAGCACATCGTGCTCTCAGGATAATGTGCTCCATATGGCTAAAACATTAAGGATGCCAATCTTTGTACGTCAAGAAAATTGTTCAACAGAATTCAAATATACTGCTACTGACAAATGATTCACATTAAATCATTTTCAGCAGAAGTTCCAACTAATATATGCTAACCACAAAGTTGAATAATTGTAATCAATGTGCACTGCATCAATTCAGCTCAGATGCATTCTTTGTTCAGCTTTCTAGCTGTTCTGACAAAATCCCTTCAAAAAAGGACTTGAATAAGACAATTACAAATTTTGCTAAATGTCCTTTTCCTCAGTACTTACATCTCCAATAAGTGGTTATCATTACAGATGTAAGAGCAGCAGTGATCTCTTTAAACAAAAACAATATTCACAAAAGCAAGAAAAATCCTAATTAAGGTAGATATTTCCAATTCATTCTATCCACCCTAGATGCCACTGCTTTCAGAGCCTGTCAAGTCTGAGGACTGAAGCTGCATCATGGGATTCAGTAGGGACAGAGAACAATCTGGTTTGGAGTCCTCGTGCTTTGAAATGGACTTGAAATTACATTAATCAGTAATGGCTACCGTGACACTTAAGATTTGCTTCTCAGTGAATTGTTTTTCCTTTCACAGTGTCCAAAATGGCCTTCTGCACTAACATCAGATTTAAATTCTGATTTTATGCAGATGTTTGCTCTGACTCCATTGCCACTGCTGCATCTCATGTGTGTATTCCTCCTCCTCAGGTACCCTCCCTGCTGAGGACTGAATGCTGGCCTCAGACTTGAGCAAAGCTGCTCTGAGTGAAACAATTTTAAGAAATCTTTAACAACAATTGGGCTTTTTTCCAGAAAGAACTGACATTTTTCGGGCAGCTTGAGTACACCTAGATTTTTCCAAGTATATTTAAAGCCACTGAAGACTGAAGCAAGTTTTAGTCAAGATGAAACATCCAGTTGTATTTATCTATTTCTGATGTATTAATTACATAGTTTTTTTCAGAAGACAAATGAAAATCTTGAAGGGAAAAAAATCAGAAGATTCTCAGGTCTGTGTGATACCCATTAAATATTTAGGCAGAAAAAGTATTTTGACTTTAAAAAAAAAAGGACAAAGTCCTCATGGTTTCCCTTGTTTGCGTTGTTCCATCATATTGATTAAAGGAACACAAGAAAAAGAACTTGGATCAGGATGAAAGTTATTTGAGAGCAATCCTTGCATCAAAGTGAGGGAAATAAAGCAGGGAAAAGCCAGGTGAGGTTAGAAACTGCAGGCTCAAGCCCTGGTTTTACAGCTCTAAATGTCTGGTTTAGCTGTTGAATGCCTGGAGCTAAAAAGAAACGATAGGAAAGAATATGCTTATGTAAAGAGAAAATCAATATACTTATGTCTTGCGTTAGTCAAAGGCACTATTGAACAGTGAGGTCATTTTGTTTACATTAAAGTGCTGCATGGCTTTATTGATTAAACTGGTAAATATGAAACTGGCACAAGTTATGATAAATTCAAAAAGCAGGACTATTCCTTCAAACAGGTAAAGTAGCAAGGCATTTATTCACTTAATAGAGTTTCTACACAAAAAATTCACAAGCCAGCATCTTTAAATTTTGCTGAACTGCAGCACGGAGTGTGAAAGAATGGAATCCCACAGTCCCATTACCTAAAGACAGCTCATCCATCAGGCAAAAAATTGTTTATCAGTGGGGTAATTGTTTGAAATATTCCCAGATCCCATGGCAACACAGGATGCCCAGATCTAATTTTTATTATGCAAAATAAATTCTCCTCTGGAAATCTTGCAATAAATAAAGCTTTTCTGGAGCCAAAACTGTCACATTCTGACATAACTTAGGATTACAGTCAAAAACCTTTTTTTTTTTAGTGGAGGCCAAACAGGATTTCCCAATAATGAAAAACTATTTCTGATAAATTAATAAAGAGTAGTTCTGGGTTTATTGACTCCTGAGCTTTAGCACTGTGTTCATGCCCAGTGGCTGTCAGACATTCTCAGCACAAACTGACCAACATAATCCACTCATGGGTGCAGTATGCTCACCCCATGGCTGTAAAAGTGATATTTGTGCATGTGAAACCTCATCAGGAAGAGAAAGGTTTCACTGAAGCAAGAGTATCAAGATGCTAATGAAACTTAAACAGACAACTCATCCAGGATTAAAGGATATTTTTCCTTATTTCCTAAAAGTCAACTATCCAGTGTTAAAAGTGTTCAAACCTGAGCTCCAAGTGAGGTGTGTGGATACCCTGATCTGAGCTTCCCCAGGGGTGGGACAGCTGAGGGCAGGATGCAGTGGCCACAGTAGCACACCCTTCTACTAATTCCTGGAAACAATGTGAGTTTTGCTGCAGTGAGAGCTCATTAAAGCAGGTCACTTATCCAAGGAGAAGCACTAAGTTTCAGTAGCCTGGAACAGAACTAAAGCAGAACTGCCCTAGCATGGTTACAATTTTGTGGAAATATTTAGTGCATACACTTCTCTCAAACTGTTCTATTGCTTTATAAATTAAAACAGATTCATGAAAGGTTCTGCTAGAATACTGATGAGTACAAAATGAATATTACTTTCTGGCTCATTTCTTGATATTAAAATATTCCCCACAAAACAGAATACATTTTTAAATGACCCCTGAAAAAATAAGCTATTTTCCAGGTATCAGTAAACAAGTGTGGTTGTGCCATTTCTGGAGCAGATCTGCAGCACCTTTATCACTACAGACCTGGCTGCAGTTTCCTTCTCATGCCTTCAAACAATCTTATTTTTTTTTTTTTCAAGTTGGAAATCAATCAATCAATCTTTGACACCACAAATATTTTACTTGCATTGTTTCTGTGCTGGTGGAAGCAACCCAATAAAATCAGGGGTTTTTTTAATATGTGGAGTAGCTTTACAGCTTTGGTTTCCAGCAAATAACACCACAGCTGAGAATCACAATTCCTCCCTTTTTCCTTCCACTGGCAGCAGCTTTCCCTTGTTACTTTTATCCACTGATGTTTTCTGAGTCACTTTGTTTTGCTGACAAGTGTGGTCCCTCCCCTAATGAAAAGATGTGCAATCTATTGTGCACTAGAGCCATTCT
This sequence comes from Cisticola juncidis, assembly GCA_013400215.1. NCBI lineage: Eukaryota > Metazoa > Chordata > Aves > Passeriformes > Cisticolidae > Cisticola > Cisticola juncidis. The sequence goes on along the minus strand of VXBR01002162.1, from coordinate 878,479 downwards.
GTTTCTGACAATGACAAAATACCTACTTTATGTCATGTTCTACTGCATGGCTAACAAGAACACAGCATTTGAGCTGTACATCTGTATTCCTAAAGCCTCAAATTAACACTATTTTTAATATAACAATAATCCTATTAGCATACGTTCTCTGCTGTTGAATGATAACACACAAGTTAATTTAAATGGTTGAAATTATAGACTTTTATGGATCATTAAGACTATTAAAAAGACCAAGCTAGCCCATTCTTGATCCAAAATTACATATCAGAGTCACCCTTACTATGGTTTGAATACAGACCCAAATAACCTGATGAAATTTTTTTCTAATTATTTCCAATTTGCTCAGCTCTACTCCTTCGCAGTTTTGTAATCTCCACATTATTGTATCTGTTGCAACCATGAATGTTTACAGATGGCAGCTGATATTAAAGAACATTTAAACATAAATGTATAAATGTATAAACATTTTTGGTTCAGTAAAAAAAAAGTTGTAGGCATTCACAAAAAGCTTTGGCAATTACAGTCTGATAATGCAGTTTGAAGGTGTAATAACAAATTTTGAAGAATATATTTATGCTGAATTATCACTGAAACTGATATTTAAGCTAAATAACTCAAATACTCTTAGTTATATGTTTATACCCTTTAAAGGAAATATGTTAAGTGCTTTTCTTTCCTAGAGTCTGCAAAGTAAAAAGCACAAAATTTAACTTTGTTGGGGAATTACAGCAGTTTAGAGCATCTGTCTTAAAGCAACAGTGCACCTACATTTTGTTCTACTTGGTTTTCTCTACAAAAACCATACCCATGTATTCTATCTTTTTAAATTTGTAGTTTTCCCCCTGGCTAGGTTACTATTCTGGACTCTTTATCTTCTGTATTTTGGGGGGTCTCTAGGGTTTTTTCCTTGTTTGTTTACTTTTGTTTTGTTTTGTGGTTTTGTTTTGTTTGTTGGGTTTGGTTTTGGTGAAATCTTGTAAAAGAGCATATTTTTTTTCTTCTGATGATTATTAGATTGCTATTTTTGCTCAGACAGGAACTGAATGAGTTCAGAAGAGTTGGGAATCTGGTTTTTGTTTAGGTGAGCAGTTGTACTGGAGAATGCCACTGGCTCTCAAAGCTGCAGAATCAAGGCATGAATGTTCTGGATTTGCTAAAGTTAGAATATCTAATTCATGTCACAAACCCTCATTAAATTTTCCCATGGTGATTCAAGTCATTTGAATTAAAAGTATACCTGCTGTGCTTTAGATTACAGCAGAACTCTTCAGTATGAAAATTTTTAAATTCAGGACCTACTACTTAAAAGACAAGATCCATGAAGAAGATACTTGAGATCCATGTCTCAAAAGAATGAAACAAACTCGTTCCAGACAACTTCATTTCAATAATTAGTAATTCAAACTTGTAGAAGTTATTTTGGTCTATAAGACTCACACAATTTTAACATCAGGAATTTGTGAGTTGTTAAAGAAAAAAAAAACCTTATTTGAGTATTATTACAATATTTAATATTTTAGTATTATTTGACACCAAATAGCCTGGAAGAACTCATTTGTATGAAACTCTGAAAAGGAGTTTTGAGGAGACTGAGTGAAATGATCAGGCTCTCCTAACTGTCAGATTTCATATTTGGTAATGAAATCATAATAATTTGGTAATGACATACAAATGAGTAACACAGCTCCAAACTTCATTTGGAACTGAAATTTGTAAAGAAAAAAAAAATAAGAGCATTCTGTGTAACACACAAACAAGGCATGAGGTAAGTGTGCCAATGCAAAGTGCACAGTGAGCCCACCTGTGAGCTGGCTGAAGTGTGAGGGGCTTTTAGTCCTTGTAAACTGTTCATTTTTAATCCTAAACAATAATGGAGCAACTGGCTCTAGGCATTAGTCATGGAAGTTAAATATGACCTGTAAAGAAAGCAGTGACATTTTGTCCAGAATGTGAACTTTGTCCTAAATAAATGACTGTTGTTCTTGCTGACACCTTGAAGAATTTTCATTCATAGGAATATTACATTCCCCTGCCCTTCTTTCACATCTTGTTAGTCAAGATGTTTATCCATATTAGAGTGGATGACATTATAGGTTGTGTAAATTCCACAAATAATGAGTAACACAGAAAGAAAAGAAGGAAATGAAGCTCTAAGTAAGGCAGTAATGGCTGTAGAACCATTATGTAGAACACAGCAAATTAATACAATTTTTAAAATTACTGTAATTTTCTTTCAAATCCATCCACAGCACTCATTCTGTATTGTTCTTTGTCCATGACAGAATGCTTCTCTCACTTCTCTTAATTCCACTGTTCTTATCTATATTTCTGTGATGAGCACATTTTTACAGCTAACTTTGAGACACAAAGAACAGATGCAGGTAGAAAGTGAACTTCAGCAAAATAAAAGCAGTGAAGTTTAAGAGCAGGTATGAAGTTGGATGTACAACTCAAAGCTCTGCTTCTGAGCATGTGTAGAGCTGAGTTTGGCATTTGCTGCTTATCTCACTCCTAAGCCTGATAAGTATCCCTAAAGTAGTCATTTTTCTGCCTAAATCCAACATACAAGATCAGTAAGTGTTGAAAAGCACATTGAAGTTGTGCCAGCAAGAGTGGTTGGTGCACAAAACCCAGGAGCATTCTTATTCAAAGAACAAGGCATCTTATATTAAATTTGTGCAGAGGGCAAAAAGATCAGACCTCCACTGTCAGATGAATTTTTAAGTTTGGTGACTCAGATTGCTCTAAGGAAGTCTTAGCTTCAAAATCAAAACAAACAAGTCCAAAACCAACCAAGCAAATGAAAACAAACAAAAAAGTCAAACCCCAAGACCCACAAAAGCAACAAATATTTAATTCTTAAGGGAATGTTTGACTTATGTAAGATTGCACCAAGTGCAGAGAGGGGAAAGAAATAAACTAAACCTGCTACAGATGTTCCTATGGGTGACATTTCTTCCATCCCTCTGTCTGGTAGAGGTAGAGATACTGTTTTACAACACTGCTCAGATATTTAAGAAATGGCTAGGAGTAATGTTTGCAAACAAAATTAGGAAAATAAGATGGGAAGGAGGAGGTCATAACTTCTGAAAAGCTTTTAGCCCTCCAGAAGTGAGTTTTCTTTATCAAAATACCAGGAAAAGGTTAACAAAACTATCATAAACAAAGTTTTAGTTATCTTTTGCTGAAGCTTGAGTGTTATTTTCCTTGAGCTAGCTGTGCATTTCTCCTTCTGTCTCCTTGTAGTTGATGCATAACAATTTTTAATTTTAAAATATTACATCCCCTCAGTCTGTAAATAGCAGTTTGGCACCTGCGGCTTTTCCAGGACTAATTATGGAGTTTTATTTCCTGATGCTTTAATTAATCTTGTGCAAGCTGTAAATGTCAGTACACAGTTTCACAGCATCTTTGCTGCTGGGAAGTCAAATAGTTGAAGGATTTTTTAACAGGATCACTTCCTCTTCCCTTTCAATTTCCCAGGTCTAAATTTATGGTAAAATGCATCAGCCTGAAATGACTGCAGAGATTTTAGTGGAGTTCTGCATTCCTCAGCCCTGTTCCTTTGCATGCTGTCACTCTTTTGTTTGTTTTGCAAGTGGAGATCCAAGTGATCCGTGTCTGTTCAGACTCTGTATTCTCCTACCTGCAGTTGCAGCGCCTCCAGGCTGGAGTTGCCCTTCTGATGTTGATGTAACCTGAAGTTTTTCTACTCCAGAAATAAAAGTAATGCTTCTGCCCAGTCACAGTTGGAACAGTTGTTAGCCAGAGAACTGCCTAAGAAGCAATTTCCAAACTTGTGTCTCCTCTGGCTATGAAATATCAGAATTTTACAACCTAATGGCTGATAATGAGCTGCCTGTTTTTAGTGAAAACCATGTGCCAGTCTCACTGATAGCTCTTCCCAGTCCTTTTGTCAAAGACTTTTGGCCCCTTTATATTCTAGATAAAGCTTTCAAAATCTACCCAGAGTGCTTTTGAACTCTTCTTCACGTGCACAATCCATGAAGCATCACATTTTCTGGGAATTGTTGTATCAGAAATGTCACTATATGAACTATTGGCAATCAATAAGCTGTTAAGCAGTTTGCTAAACATTACACATAATGTTAAATCTCATGTATTGTCCTTCCAAAAGCAACCCATGAAGAGCCATTGCCACACAAACAGTTCTGCTTAGTTGCTTCATGCAGTTCACTGAAGCTTTGTGGTGAAACCTAAAGAAAAATTAGAGCAAGGTAAACTCAGAGATTTTGCTTTCAGGTCTGGGTAGCAGATAACTCATGGCCACACGTGGAAGCAGCTTGCCAGGAGCAGCTGCACATCCAAATGAGGATGCCAGCAGCATTTTCCTGCTTATGGAAACAGTGATCTGACAAAAGATCCCTGGGTTACTGTGGTTATTGATATCAAAACACCTTTGCCAACCAAGTATTGTAACATCCATGATAAGCAGATCTGAGTTTAACAGTTTGTTAAAGTCCTGTGGTAAAATATTCCACCAAAACACTCAACTTTTTCATGCTTTTGTGTGTTCCAGGGGATTTTTGAGAACATTGCCATATAAACAAATACGTTAACATCAAATATTTCAGTAGCAATAGGGACCCAAGGGAATAAGATCAAAGATTATTTTTTGGTGTCATGAGATAGAAGCTAGACAGGTTCATGTCATCAACAGGAAAACCATGGCAGAAATTAAACATGAAAAGCTGTTGTTTGGTCTGACTGCTTTGAAATGGGGTAAGAGACCTCTCAGTGAGCTGTATTTTAAAATCATAGGAGCCATTGAGCTTTTTTCATGTGTGTGAAGTTAAAAGTAGTATTACTTTTCATTTTGCTTCTCTCTGTGAGTCCTACAATATGCACTTGCATTGATATATTCACAATGTCCAACACAGTTTTAAATAAAATGGATTTACATCAATGTATCTGAGAATTGCTGAGAAAGGTGCTTACTCGCTATTTTTAAAAAAACAGCATGTCTGCAAATAACTGCAGGTTTGAAATGTTACTTTTTGCTTCAGTTTCTCCTTTTTTAAAAATTTTGCGGTATCCAAGTGTCTGTACATCATTTATTTTCTACCACATTTTTTCCATTTAGTGCTGGCTTTATCTCTTTTCTGCTTTTCTCTTAATTTTTCTTTGGGATTATCTTGTGTGATTGATTTCCATACCAGTCTACTTTTAAAGCAGTGGTTTATAGGACTGTGTTGCCATCCAGAAACATCTTTCTTTTCCCTTCCCTGCTATGTTCTCTCAGCTGTGCTGGCAGAGATGTGTGTGAGCAGGCAGGGATTAAATCAGGCAGCAGCCAGAGGGGACAGCCAAGGTGGCACTTCCACATCTGGGTGGGATGGGCCCGGGATGGGCCCTTGCTGCAGGAGGGGCAGGGGGCCCTGGGCTCCTCTGTCACTTGCTGTCACCTGGTGGAGGGTGTCAATAGAGTCAATATTTACAGGTGATTTTTGCTGGATATTGCATTAAACTGTGTGGGGAGTGGGGAGTGCTGTGACCTAACACCAGGCAGGAACAAGGAGCAGAAGAGAAGAGTAGAACAGAACCATTTGGGGGCTCAGAAGATGTTCAGCTCCTTGCTGACTCCTCTGCTGGAGCCTCCTGCTTTTGGGGGAAGTGTCAAAAATGTCTGAACTGATGCAGTGGTTTGCTACCAGGGAGAGCAGAACCACCCCTCACATGGATTGACTTTAGCTGCTGTAATTAGGAGCCAGTCAGGCTCATTAAATTTCCTCATAAGAATCTTAGGGAAATATAATGAGCCCATGAAGAAGTGTCTTGTGGAATGGTTTTTTGTTTTTTTTTTGGTTTTTCCTTTATAATGGGGTCATGTAGTTCTGTGTCTTCAGCACCAACAGTGATTCATGTCAATTGACTGACATTATTAACTTCACCATCACCAAGGGCAGTAGGTGACAGATTAGGGGCACTCTGGTAATCTGTACAGGCTGAAATGTGTGTCAAAATTCTGCATGCACACTTTGTGTATTAAGGTTTTAGTGTCATATATATATGTGAATTTTATGACTGTCGTTATGTTAACTACAAATGCAGATACGCAAACCTTGGGAGCAAATATGGATTTGTTTCACCCTTAAGAAAGTTAAAAATTCTGTCAGGATGATGTTGATGGTATCTAAGTACTTGGTCACAAAAGAGTAAAAGGGGTGAAATCTGTTTCTGTCTGAGCTTTCCATGTGTGATTGATGCTGTTGTTGATGTGTATTCATAGATAGTTGGCCCTGATTATGCATGAACTAATATACAGAACAAAAATTTAAGCTGAACTGGTATGGAATTAATGTACCCTGTGCAGGAGAATGGTGTATGATGGTAATGCAGTTGCACTGTTTAGAGAATGCAGGTGTCAATGAAATGTTTCATTTGATAGTGGGGTTTGCCTCAGGTATCAAAAAATAAGCTGATGTTAAAAATAAAATATGTTTCATGTCACTGCAGCATTAGAGAAGGGCTTTTTCAGATTTTACAGATGATGGCTCAGGTTCTGCTCAGTCAGGAAGGATTGTGTCAGGCCCACTCTGTTACATAACAGGACATGAGTGATAAAAACTGACAGTGTGCTGTGGATGGGAAACAAAATCCCGTTTCCTCAAACCTGGAATAGAATGAATGCAAATTCTCATGAAGCATTTTGGTACTCTTCTTGACATGGAGAGGGCTCTTGAGCAGAAATAACTCTGCTGATGTGTGGGAACTGGTTCTCTGCTCTCTACACCAAGTACTGCTCAATGCAAATGGTTCTGCTCCAGTGGTGCTAGTGAGAGGGTTTTGGTTTGTCTCTTATTTTAAAGCAGTCCTTTCCATAAACATATTTAACTCTTCCTAGTTCAGAATTAACAAACAAATATTTTGTGCTTAGGTTATTCTCCTAGCCTGCTTTTATTTTCTTATTGAATATTCTTTCTGAGGTAGTTTTGCACTAGCAACTGCAGTATAGAAACAGCTTAATGGCTCATTTTGCTCTTTGTCCTTTAATATCTCATTTCTTTCTGTTTCTGCGTATGTTCAGAACCTAGAGCATGTCAATTACCAATTTCCTGGTTTTTGTCCAATACAGATTTTTGAAATGCTGATGTTTTAATTTAACATAATCATATTAAATCTTATTGTATTGTTCTTTGTGTTATTCACTCTAAATCTATTGAGACAATTAATTTCTTTTTTTTACAGAATTGCTCCTGTAAATACTGTAAACATTGCACATACTCTAGAAAAACAGTTTTAAGTACTATAAGGTATAAGCTTCACTAAACCTTATTTTTGAACTGGGGTTGGCCTAATGATATGATGCAATGGACTAAAATAATTCCTTGTCAAACTGGGAAATTCTCCTTGGGTGCAGCTGGTTTCCCAAGCAGTGCTGGGTCCTCTCCTGTGGATGACCTAACCAGTTTATTCTAAAAGCAGCATTGTGCAGTCTGTCCTGTGCTTCAGGAGGAATTTTCAGGAGTCTGCCTTAGGAGGGAGGTTATGAACCTGTAATTCCAAGGCACCCGCTTTTCTTGCCTCTCTTCCTTTGAACTTTCAATTGATCTCTCTGATTCTCCTCTATGTGGAATTCTTTCCTGGAGGGATGACACCAACCTCCTTTCAGGGTTCATTCTAGACTTACTGAGAGAGACAGAGCAGTTTGGGGCACGAAGCAGCTCCACTGATGCCCTGATTATGCTCAGAAGGAAGGCAGGAGTGCAACTGCAAGGAAAAATATTCCAAGTCTGTGTTGGCTTCAAGGTTTGGCCGTATGGCAGAAAGGAGCAGAGGCCCATGGCTGTGCAGGGCAGCCATGGCAGCTCCTTCTCTGCCTGTTCCCCTTCCCTGAGGGTTAAACGCCTTGGCACTGGCACTCCTGCTGTCCATGGTGTCACTAACACAACCCTTTAGCACAGACACCAGCTCAGTGCCAGCCCCACTCCTCTGCCTGCAGGGCTGGGTGGTGGTGACTGCTGCAAACTGCACCCCACTGGAGTGAATTGCTGCAGAAAATGTGCTTTTCCTGTGTTTAAAAATCCCAGCCTGGCAGTTGTGATTTGATGTACAGCATTTGGGCCATTTTCAGTCTCTTCCTCCTGCGTGGGCAGCTTTGGAGGCTGAGGCAGTTCCCTGCTGCAGTGCTGGTTGTGTGTGCTGCAGTTTGCTTTAATCCATGTGGAAATGCTCAGACTGCAGCTTCCAGCTGATCTCCCACTGCATGCTGAACAGGTTTTTGACAATACTTGGTGTCTGAGGGATCAAACACATAGTTATTCTGTTGGAATCATTACTGTCCTTTTATGGTGGTTGTTTTTAACATTGGTATTTTCTGTGTCAGTCTCCAGGAATTTCCTGCCACCCTACCAAACCATTAAAGGTGTCTGTGTCAATGGGAACAGCAGGCACAGGGTACAGGGTGTGCCCTTTGCATGCACTGCATCACCTGTGCTTTTTCTTTTTAATGCTGTGTGATGTGTGTCCCTTGTCCCCCCTGTTTTTCCACTGTGGACAATTAACTTCTTACTCTAGTTTCCAGTGGTCACCTGATCTTATCAACTGTATATAAGAAATAACAAAACAAAAACAAAAATTTAATGATGGAAGGAGGTTTGTGGTTTGTTCTGGTGGGGTTTTTTTTCTTTGTTTTGTTTTTGTGGGGGGTTTTTTGTTTGTTTGTTTTGTGGTTTTTTGTTTTGTTTTGTTTTAGGGTTTTTTGGGGGGTTTTTTGTTCGTTTTTTGGGTTTTTTTTTTAATTTAAAGTTAAACTAAATTCACTGAGTGAATTATACCCCTTGTTTATGGAGGTTTGCCTCTGAATTTTGTTTGGTTCACTGTGACATGTTTTTTCCTTTGGTATTTCCTCACAATATACATATTTTTCACTCATTGTTATGCCCAGATACTAGTGAAAAATACTTCTATGCCTTCATATTTTGTGGTAATACCTATTTAATTCTCAGTTATTACTTCTTCTCTAATGACCCAAGCCCTGATGTGTTTCCATTCTCTGGGTTCAGGTCTCCTAATTTTCAATAATTTACCAGCCTGCACAGAGGAATGGATAAATCAATAAACAACCAAAGAGCTCATCCAAGCTACTTAATATTTACATTGTTAACTGATGTTGGTGAAAACCACACAGTGGTAGAGCTTTTTTTGGGCTTTCATATATGAAAGCTATTAAAAGTGCCTTCCCCCATCCAAATTCTTTTAAATTTGGTTATGAAAAATGCTGGACTAGGTATTCCTAGCAGATTTTTCTAGATGTGTTTATTGGATGCCTGACTCTTTCCACTGAAAGCTACAAACATAACAAATGATATTTTCATAGTAACACCACAACATCGATTCTCAGCGGAATTCTTTGAAAATGTGCATGACATTAACCACTTTTTTGCATTAAAATAACTGTATTGTAGAATTGTTACAAGTCAAATTTGAGAAGAGAAATAAAAAGAACTAAGTGTAAATGTTTTCTTGCAAAACTCCATGGAACACAAACCCAATGCTTGCCCAAAAAGCTGCATTAATGCATTGAGGGCCTCAGCATCCCAATTCAAGAGAAATTATTGTAATGTAATGGAAGAATATAACTGAGCTGGACATGACCCCAGATTAGTGCACTTTCATTGAATATTATAGACTGTTGACTTAGTCTGAGAAATTAATTTCCCAGCTTTAATGGCTTTTATGTTCCAGGACAGAGAGGGCTTGAGGGTTTACCCTTGTTGCTAAAGGGCAGAAGACCATTAAGGTTGTCATATGATTTTTGTATCAATGTCTTCTTTTCCCTTGTGAAGTCTCAAGGGTTTGCCAGCAAGTCTGCAGAGTTTGTGTTTGGGAATAGGGTACAGAGAAGCTTTTGGAACTGTAGCTCTCTGTAAATGATTCTGTTTTAGTGTAGATCTCAGAGCAACATTTTGACATAAGGAGAAGATCTTTCCAAAGGCAGGCTTTGGTAGTAAATGGACTAAAATTCCTTAAGTGTCTTGGATCAGGATAATCTTTTCAGGATAATTGCACCTCATCTTCTCTCTTGCACAAGAGTATTTAATGTGAGCTTCATAAAACATTAGTCACCAAGCCTTAAAGCAGGGCTACAAGTTCACCTCAGATATTGTAAAGAAATCAATGAATTTAAAAAAAAGAAGAAAAAAAAGAAAAAAAAGAGAGCAAGAACCTTAATGCCTTACTAATTACCCTAAAATTGTTCCCATTATCAGGGAATTACAAAATCCATGGATTAATTATAATAATTCTGTATAAGGGCAAATGAAAACCTCCAAGGGTAGCTGAGGTATTTTTAGATATAGAATGTGCCACAGTTGAGGCTGAGGAGAGATTTGTTGTTCTGCAGAGTATTTTTTGCTGAAGCAGGAAAAGCTGTGATTGCCTCAGCTTAGGAAATAAAGGGGTGAATCCATCCTGGAGAGGCCAGTTGTGTTTGGGAAAAAGGTCTGACTTCTGCTGAGTCACTGCGAGGGAAGGAGAAATGACTGGGGCTTTCTGGGTGGTTCGTGATGGAAACTCTTTAATTGCTTTGTAGCACTTTCTGAGCATTCCACCCTGGGGAAACAGAGGCTGCTTCCTGCAGTTTCCAGAGGCCCAAACAGGGTCACTGAGAAGGGAAGTGCATTGAGCACAGCTTTGCAGAGTCAGTCAGAAAGCTGGGTGTAGTACTTACACTCCCAAAATTCAAATTGTGCAGCTTTAGGTAGCCTTTAGGCAGATTGTTCCTGCAGCCCAAAAAGAGCACACAGACACTACAGCAGAGCTGTTCCACGGACGTGGCAAAAGGCAGAGCCCCTTTAACCCTGTACACACAAAAATCTGTGTACAGCTGTGTATAGATACACACACAGCACAGGGACAGCCCTGCAGCCTGAGAGGGAGGAGGTGCTCTTGCAATTCATGCTTTAGAACACCAAACTCCTCAGCAGTAACATTTTCCTCTTTCTGCAGGGTCTGAGACATGGTTTGTTGTTTAAATAAATCTGGGGAATTGGGGAAGGGTGTGAAGTGTCCAAGTCAAGGTGTAGATTAATTAAACTTTCTTGTTTAATTTGAAAGGCTTTTATTTTGCTGTGTCTTGCAAATGTCTGCATGAGAGTGGGGTAATTGATCAGCAATGAATCTGAAATAACATGTTGGGTCTTCTTTTGACTAACATATATGATTTCATAGTGCAGGTTAAATTTGGCCTCTTCTCATTTACAACTTATACTTTTTAGTGTCAAAAATGTTTGTACTTTATATATTTGAGACCATAAACAACTAATATGACTCATAGGGTTTGAAAACAATTCTTGCCTGTTTAGGCACTGGAAAAATGAACAGATGCAATACATGCCATCAAACTAATTTTTTTGAAGTGGTGGAAGCCCTCTTCACTCCTGGGTTATATTGCCTGGCAGAAGTGCAGTTGATGCCCAGCTTTCCTCTTATTCCCACAACATTTTATGTTACACTACATTAAAAAGCTCACTGGAAGAAGTAGTAAACAATCAAAATTTTCATGAGTTAAGCTTTGAATCCCCCATTTATCTAACTGATATAGCCTGGATATTTACTGATACAGCATTCCATGAGAGACAAATTATCCTGATGTGCTTCTAGGTATCCCCAGAAATCTGTAATAGCAAGGTTTATAGTGACAGCCAGCTAGGAACATAGTGTGTGGCAGGATTATACAGGGAAAGCTATCTGGGCTACAGAAATAAATCCTGCTTCCCCAGAATAGCTGATGCTATTTCAGTCTTTAAATTGTTTCATTTAAATAGTTCCTGTCTTGAACTGTTGACAGTCTCCACATCAATGTCTTGAGTTCTTTTAAACCTTGCCATGTAGATTCTGATGAATATGTATCTGTGCCCCCTGCCCTCTGGTTATGGAGTTAGACACTGAAAAACAAGCAGTAGTCTTTACCTCATTTCCAAGGCTTTCTTTAATTTGTTATTAGAGTAACTTTTGTAATACATGATATAGATTGGTTCTCTTCCAATGGCCTAGCTCTCTCATCCTTTATAGAAAGAAAAGGAGAGATGTAAACTTTCCTGGTTGTACTGTAGACAAAGAAGAAAACACAGCAGTGCCAGTGAAGCCATGCCATTTCCTGGAGGATTTTTCCTTTTTTTCCCAATTTCCCATAGCCCTCTGTGCCTGTTTTCCTTCTGCTGGTCCTTGCTGACTCTCATTAATAGAGAATATTGGGAAAGCTGTTTTAGAGGGGAAACTGAACAGTCCTTTTTCTTTAAAAACAAACCATGTTTTGTCATTCCAGAACTAGGATTTCACATTTCCCTTCTTCTATCCTAATCATTCTGTTGTATCAGTTGTTCTGTTTTTGTGGTTCCCTTTGAAGTGCAGAGCAGGGGGATTGTTTCATTTTCATGGAACTTTGTTTGGATTTGGGATAGACTGCTGTTCATTCCTAACAGAAAATTTTGGTGCAGTTAGACAGCAGAGATTTGGGTGGAAATCTTTATGGAATGGAGTGGTAGGAACAAAAATATGCCCAAGCACCAGGTTTGCAATGGTAAATAGCAAGAGTAACTAATTGTACCTTGAGCTCTGAGGAGAGGAGGCACTAAAATGTTCTGAACTGTTGAGTGCAGCTGCCTTCTTATCTCCAGGAGCCCAGAGGAAAAGTAAAGCAGGTGCAGGATGTTCTCAGCTGCTCCCTGCTCCTCTCTCCAGGGCAGGTTTGTGCTCTGGACTGTGCTCATGGGCTGGAGGCTGACAGGAGGGGAGCCCTGCCAGCCCTGCACTGCTCTCTCTGGTGGCTCAGAGTGACAATCAGAAAGGCTTGGTTTGCATAACGTTCAGTCACCTCTCTCTGATATCCGAGTCTAGCATAACTTACAAATCTAATTCGTCTCTTAATTCACTGTGAGACATTCAGTCTTTAAATCTGCATGCTGTGAGAATCACTAAGAGCTCACTTGTGCCACAGTCGCTGACTGTGTGCTCTCTGGTGTACATGCTGCCTGCTTGCCCATCTGTCTTGGGTTGAGAAATGTAACCAAAAATGTCTATTCTATTTTCTTCTGTTGAAGCTGGTGGGGAGATATTGTTCTTTATCTCTTGTAACTCTAGGGGTGGAAAGAGGGCGATGCCTCCTGTTAATGGACACCTGATAACAGCAGATAAGGCAAGGCCTCCTTATCTCTTCCTGCCCCCATCCTCCTCCCAGGGACATCCCCTGGGAATGGGCCATTGAAGGCTCTCACAGCACTGATGACATCACCTCATCCCATTGGGAGAGGCTCCACCCAGTGGGAGGAGCCAAAGCCTTTTCCCCTGGATAAAACAACAATCCCAGACACCAAGGGAGCTGTTCCCACTGGATTCCCAGAGGAAAACTGGACCCTTTCTTGAGGATCATCTCTGCTCCAACAGAGCCACATCTGTCACTGTGAGAGGACTTCAGGCTGCTTCCAACACCCTGCCCAACAGGGTGTCAGGTTTGCATTCTGACTCTGGCAGTTTTCCTTTGTACTATTACATTTATCTTATTTTACTTTACCCTTTTTTGTTGTTGTTTGTTTCTTCTCTCTCTGTTAAATTGTATTTCTGACTCAGAGTCTCACTGGTTTTGCTTTCAAAGCAGTACACCATCAAAGACTCCAGAGTGCGCTTTGTGGGATTTGTACAAAGTGTCTGAGGGTAGAACATGCTGAAAGGGAGTTTAGTTTAAGTGTTGCTAGCCCTTCAATTGGGAAAACTTACACAAATCTGAAACCACTAGTATAAAAATTATTTGATGTAATAGCAAAATGTAATTAGTATTCACGATATATTACACTTTCAATTTAAAGAGATTGTTACAACCTTGGTTTTGGCTGGTTAATGGATCTAGGCTTTGAATTTCGGAGTTATGAATGTTTTTAAATCATGAAAGAATTAATAACACCCATAAAGGATCTTAGCACAACAGCTCTTCTCAGAGAATTTAATAATTAATATCAAGTCTGTAAGAGGAAGTTGTTTGTGGTTCAAAATAAATTATAGAAGAAATCAACAGAGAAATCTCTCCTGTCAAACTTTGTGTATTTATTTATGTCTGTAAAAATAGTAACTGATGAAAAGGGAATCCAAACTTTCCTTCCTTGCATTTAGTCATGTTTTCCTGCATCTTTGAGAAGGCTGAGCTTTTTAGCTCACTAGAAACAGAAGGCATTAGATTTGTGATACAGAAAGCACAGTGGGTGTCTAAAATGAGACCTCTTAGACACACCAAAGTTAACAAGGCTTGTGATAAACTGTCTTGATTACCCGAGATTATTCTTGTTTTGAGATTTTCATTCAGCCTTCTGTCTTTACAAGTTCCCTGCTTGCAGTCATTGCATATTCCCATTACTGGCTTCAGTGTATTAAGTATTTTCAGTGTGATTATTTTTTTTTGGCTTGGCTTGGCTCAGAATTTCTGTCTATGAATATCAGATTTTGGGATGAGCACAAACAAGCTGAAAGTATTTTCAAAGCTTCTGTTGCAGTCTCCTAAAAACACATAGAGCTTCTCTGTTGGTCTTGTTGTTTTCACCCTATGGAAAAGAAGGTGAGCTTCTTTCTTAGTTTTGTCAGTATTGCAAAAAACCCTCTGCAACTGGAAATTATGTTCCAGTAAATATTAATATAATCTTTCCTTCCCCATGTAGTCTTTCTTATCTAAAATGAGAAGGTAAAATGTTGGATTTGTTTTCTTCTCTTGTACAACCTTTATTTTAACAGTGCTGCCTTTGTGGGTGGGCTTTCAACTAAAAAAAAAAAAATCAGAATTTTTAACATGTTTATTGTCACCAGGATTTTTGTGTGAGAGGGTGATTTAAAATACTGTTCATTTGAAAATTTCAGCTGCTTTGTTTGTGCAGATCTAATTGTATCCATGGAAACTGGAGGGCTAATGCCAGACAGCTGCCGAGTTCTCTCCTAAAATATTATTGAAGTTTGTCAGTACAAAACTTCATGGGCCTGGTCCCAGTCTGCAGGCTTGGATATTGGGGGTTTTCTGAAGGATTATATAAAAGGCATGGTGAATATTCTAAAGTAATTTTTTGTTTAGACTGTAGACTTTTATGTAAAAAAATGAAAATTGGAGCTGACAGCCTCAAACACAAAATGCTGTAACCTTTGGAACAGCTGGATGGATCAAGGAGCAGAGAGGAGTGAGTGGAGTCACAGGAGGAGTCAGTGGCAGCCTCAGGAGAAAGAAAAAATGGATAACACTTAGGGAATTGCTCGTTATTCACTCAGACACTAATGAAAACTTTACCACTGGTATAGCAGTGAGAGCAACATCTCCCAGTTCAAGTGAATGTGTTTGAAAATCCTGTCCAAAAATAGCCTCCCTTTCTGGCAGGGTGTCAGGGTGCATTTTTAATAAAAGTAGTTCAGTAGCACTGTAGTAAAGCTCGTGAATTTGCTGTCACTCATGGCAGAATTTTTTTGCCAGAAATAAGTAAAATGGGATGTTGAAATATTGCCATGAATAGTCTGTAGTGGATTCTGCATTAAAGAGCCATTGTTCTAACAAAGTCTGGCTCTAGCTAGGACTTCAACACAGGTGTGGCTTTATTCATGAGCTGTCTTAAGTGAGTCTCTGTTACCAGGGCTCCTCGAAGAGAGGACTAAAATAAAACTCTGCTCTCTCATCTTTATCCATCCCAAAACTATACTGGTTCTGGCCAGGCTTTGTAAGGCCTGGATCAGTCTTTCCTTGACTCTTTGATCAAAACTACCGTAGATTTCAGAGAAAGTTATGAATACTGAAGGTTTTTTTATATTGCAATTTTACATTGAAAATGATTTGACAGTGAGATTGTATCGTAGTCATCTTTCTGTACAAGATCTGTTTTTCAGCATTCTAAAATTGATTCAAGTTCATCTGGTAGGAAGCTCTGAGTAAATTAATCTTACAGATTAATCTTAACAGATCCTTGAGATGCAAATGAAATATTCCACGTCTTGTCAGTGGAATGAACACAGGAATTGTTTTTCTAAATGTCCAGTAAAATTTGAAGTTCTGGTTCTGTACCTATGGAAGTTCTATATGAACAGAATACAAATAACTTCCTGTACATGAACTCCCAGGTTTGAACAACAAATGCAAGAAGACTCAAGTCCTGCAGTGACACCTTTGTGGGGTTTTTGCTTCCCTGTCTTACACTGAGCCTATTTTCTGTGGAGGTCTCTGTAATGCTGAAAAATCCTCTGCAAAAGCTCTTTTCAGGAGAAGGGGTGGAGCTCTGGCTTTGGGTGGAGCCTACAACAGGGTTTGCACAACAGACCAAGTCTCCCCTGTGGGTTATCTGCAGTGTAACTTGATTATTAGTGCAGTGAAAAGGGAAATGTTGCTGACATTATGCCAATCTTTTCCTCATGCAGATGTCGTTCCATCTTCTGAGAGGATCAGCAGTCATTATAAGGTCATTAAAACATCCACTGATTTTGGAACTCGTGGCTCTGGTGTGCAGTGCCATGTAACAATCTGCTGTGAGAACACAGCATAGTAAAGGTACAGCTGAGGTTTGTGCCAGCTCAGGCCAGAGTGGCTTTGGTCATGTCAGGGGACACAAACAGAAAATGCCACAAAGACATTTTAGCTGGGTCTCCTCCTGTCTTTGTAGGAAGCCAGATGTTTTGATGTCAGCTTTAAGTATTTGCATGTAAAAATATATGTATGGAATTTGCCCAAAGCCCCAAAACTGTATGTGTAGAACTAAAACTCAGCTTAAAGACATACAGGAATGCAGAACAGAGGTTTTCTGGTTTTTCGAAAGACTGAAATTTAAGTCTTTTATGCTGCTTTTTAGTCTCTTGATATTGATTTGAAGCACTTAGTGATTGTTTGGTTCCCAGTTAAGGCATAGGTGATTCTATTAAAAAGCAATGACAACAAAAATCTTAAAATGATTTGAAAAAATGAACCGCTATTGTCTGAGCAACAGTAAGGACAGGTAATAATTCTTTATTTGTCCTTGTCCTCCATCTTCTCTCTTACATAACATCTTCCATCTTGAATCCTTGCTTTGCAAGAAACTGCAAAATATTTTTGGTGCAATAATTTCTATAACTGAGGCTTGGTTCACAGTGGAATTCCATCCAGGAATTCCTGACAGGTCATTTAGGTAGGGAGGAAATAATAATGTCTCATGATGGACCAGAAGAGATGGCTGACACTCTGTGGACAAACATTTACCTCTGCTTTATGCATTTTTGGGTGGGTCACATTAAAATCAATGCACTGCTGCTGTCTCTGAAGGTTTCTCCTTTTCTGTATGCAAATTGCAGTGTTAGGGCAGTGCCACTGCAATCTGTGTGTCAATGGCCTCAGAACATCCACTCCAGCTGTCTCTTAACCTCTGTTATTTATATCCTGAAATATACAATTTTTGTACATTTTGTTTTCTTTTTGCACGACAAGTAAAGTGTTCTGAAACAAAAGCATTTAAAGCAAACCAGAGTTAGGTCCAATACAAGATTTGATATTTTAACTGAGTAAAGAATTTTTAGCCAGTTGAGGCAATGAGATATTTAATATAAAGATTACAAATGAGTTCTCATAAGCACACAATTAACCTGATCTAAGGTAATGAGTACTCCACTACTGGGAGGCAGATAGCATTAAGGTAAAAAAAAATAAATATCCAGAAGCAGTAAATTAATTTTGTCACTTGAGGCTTGATCCAAAGCTTGTGTGAATCATGGAACCGAAACAGAGGCTGACAGCGCTGAATCTGAAACCCTGCATTGTGAAGAAAGCTTAATTTGAGAAGAGTTGGTGAGCTTTCTCTGTCTTGGCCACTGCCTCAAAGGACAGGAAGGACATTACAATTTCTGCATGATAAGAGGATTTTGGAAACAATTTAAAAGATAAACGACATCCAAATACTATTACTTGTTTTCATGTTCTCATATCTCACTATAAAATGTTTTTAATACATCTAACAAAAATAAACTTCCAAGGCTAAGGTCTCACAATGTATTTGCATTTTTAATATATATTAAATTATTCCAATACTTTTTGTTTATATGTGGCATAAAAGGTGTTAGCAGAAAATACACAGGAGGAGGGACTGTAGCCTCCCCAGGCATGGTACTTAAGCAGATGCCTTCCTACTCATAAAGGAGAGGCACAGGAACCTGCCAGGGCTCTGGAACAAAAGTCTCTTACATCTTTTCTGTAAAACATCTGTGCTTTGAAGAGACAGAGTATTTCTTGCAGCTAGAAACAAAAGGTATTTGACAGGGTGCTGTGAGGGCAGTTACCTGTTGGTTGGTTGGGAGAAGAAAAATTTCTAACTATACACCAGGGTCTCTTCACAGAGATCAAAAAATCAGACTGCCAACCTAGATTTCCCATTTTGAAGGATTCTTGTGAATACAGTAATTTACCACTTCCAGCAGCACACCAGTGAGGTGTGTACAATCCTTGGGGAGTATTTTTGATGTTACTGCTTTGACTGGAGTAAAATCAGGCCCAGGAACAAGGCTGGAATGAGGCTGATTAGCCCCAGCCTCTGCTGTCTGCATGTCCAGCACCAGCTCACCAAGTGTCCCCTTCTCCTGCCCCAAACCTTCTGGGCTCCAGCACCAGTGGGGCACAGGGCTTGTCAGCCCAGCCTCCAGAGCAGACCTGGCTGTGACAGTGCTGGAGCACACACAGGTGAGGAGGAGGTAGGACTGTTCATTGATATTTTCACCATCCTCTCTTCCAGGTGTGCTCTGGCATGGCCAGGAAGCAGGGTTGAGAATTGGTTTCCCTGTGCCTGCAGGGTTTACAGCAGCCACTCTCAGCCAAGTGACCAAACTCCTTCCTTGAGCTCCTCTGCCTGGCTCCTTGTCCTTCTCTTTTTTCTATTTTTACACTTGGGTCTTCTACATCCTTGGAGAAGAGGAAATCACCAAAAGTAAGACCAAAGCACAGTGAGTACTTAAATCATTCACTTGTATTTAAACCTCTGAGGTCCCTAGCACTGCAAAGGAACATTGTGGGGAAGGATATCTGTTCACAAAGAAAAGCGTTTTGGATTGAGTTACCTAGCTCAGTCTGGAGACATGGCATGAAACTGTAGGGATTCATTTTTGCACTCTTAAAGGCAGTTTTCTTTTTTCTTGCAATGCTTTTATATCCTAGTCAGCAATGTTAAACACCTACCAAGTACATGAGAATCTTGTTAACATTTTCTTTCTGGTTTGTTTTTATTACTTCTCATTGATTCTAGAGCGGATGCACAAACACTGCGGGTGAACAGAATGTGCTACAATCTTCTCTAAGCACGTGGTTTATGTTTCCTTCAGAAGTGTTGCAGTATAATCTATCTCCAGGCAGTGCAAGCTCAGCTGTGCAGCACACCTCACCAAACACAGGTAGCCTCACTGGAGCCCAGGAATCCCTTGGGTTTGCTTGCTCACGACTCAGATGAGTCAGCAATGCAGCCAGGTGAGCAGTACCAGGAATTCCAGCACAGCTGCTGCAGGGACCACTGGTACAGGAGCCTTCAACAAGCAAAGCAGGAACTTGAGATGCCTGTAGGCAGCTTGGGCAACATCAAAAACACACTTGAATAAATAATCCCAGTCCTGTTCCAAGAGGAATTGCATTGTATCTTTTAGTTTTTGGAACATTACCCAGGTGGCCATCCATACATTATTCTTCAGTGATGGGGAGAAAAGTGGATTTAGGGGGTGTTACTTACTTGCAAGTTCTTTTGTAGTAAACTGTGTTTCCTGCCAGAATGGAGTGATGTGCAAGGTTTGTGTCTGTGGTACAGGTACAGGCCAGCATGGTGCCCTCTCCTCATACAGGCCCTCACACCTGAGTGGAGTTCCTGATGTGGCAAAGCACAGACACCTCTTGTTTCACTAGTGTGAAAGCTAAGTAAGAAATCATTCCTACACAGCTTCTTTTTCCTATGCATGGTGTCACCCTTTCCCTCCCTCTGTGTGGCCTCAAATCCCCTAAAAACCTCAACTGTGGCATTTTTAATGGGCTTTCTGAGCTTCCTGCCACTTGCCCAAAAGAACAAGGCTGAGGTGAGATCAATCCTTGCTGTCAGGTGCTACCAGGACCCTCTGTTCCAAAGAACATCTCTTTTGTCTCAAAAGGCTTTTACTTTATGAAATAAGAAACAATTTTGACCTGATCTTAAGAAAAGTAGCAATTACTCTGTAGGTATTCAGGTGAAGAGGGGAAGTTGTTTGGTTCCTGTCTCCCTCCCCTTGTCAGAAACAGCACTGTTATGGAAGGTTACAGAAGGATCCCTTGCAAGCCTTTTAGGAAAGTCTGATTCAGGACAGACCCACCAGATGTAGACTTTCACATTCCTTACATCTGTTTTTTCTGCATTTGTTTTTGCTCCAGCTCCTGCCAATGTGCAAAAGGAAGAGCATGTTCAGGAGAAAATACCATTAATAATTCCTAAGGCCAGAGTGCTACATGAGTAAATGAAGAATGCACATTGATTATTCCTCTCCCAAAAGCAAACCCCTGGGGGAAGTCCTTTAACTTCTCTCCACCTGAGACCCCAGCAGAGTTTCCTTCTTATCTTTTCCCCTGTTCACACACCCCCCATGATCTGAACTGTGATGGGGCAGAGGCAGCTATGGGCAGTGGAACACCCTGCACATTTCCTTTGGGCTCTCAGCCATGTTTTCCAGCACTGTTGCATTTTGTGTTTATAGCACAGCAAAGATTTTCTTGCTCATTTAATTTTCTCTTCCCATGCTGCAAGGCTTAGTTCATTAGCTTAAAAGACTGTCACGCTTCTGGAGAACAGAATATATTTGGCAGGAGTTTTGTGGATAGTAATTATCTAAAAATTCAATCAAGCCATCTTTTTGATTGATTTTTGGGATGAGATATATAGGCTTCAGTGGAATTAATTGCATCCTAGTATTTTTTAATTTATGTTCTAAGCATCAGCACCCCACCACTCCCACTTTCTTTGGTACATTTATTTTTTCCTCTTACCAACTATATACAGTCTCTTCTAGGTAAATGCTCTGACTGTATTATTTTTTTTTATTAAATATGTCTTCCACTTCCATATTAGTATTAGATATAAGTATTAGATATTAGTATTGTAACACCCATGTAGCTGAAAAGAATTTTTACAGAAGGATAATTTTCAGTCCTAAAAATGCTACTGGCCAAGCAAGTAGACTTTCTTGAAAACTGCAGAAGGTACATGAACATAAAATAACATTGATTGGGACTGATGACCATTTCTTACAGAATTAATTTTCATGACATGAACTCAATGTGTAAGGCTTAAGGAAATAGTTTAAAATAGCAGTAAAAACAAAAAAATATGAGACCTAAATTACAAAAGCAGAATGGTTTCATGACAGTAATGCTAAAGCTGCTGTTATCAGACACTGATGGCTGATGGGCCTTGATGAGAAAACGTTCAGAAAAATGCCCCATCAGTGTTGTGATACCATCACATCCCCTGCTCCAGGGATGAGCCAAAAAAAGCCTCTTCTTCTGAATTGTCAGCTGTGGTGGATGAAGAAGTAACAAAGAGAATTTCTCAGACTGATTTATTAACCTGGTTGTGCATTTTTCTCCTGTATCTATTCTGTATCAGTTGCACAGAATGATTTGTAAGAAATTAAAGAAAGTTCATGTGGAGAAAAGCGACAAAGCCAACAGCAAAAATGCCAGGAAAGCCTTGAAGTGCCTGTATCAACTTCTTCCCTCCTGAGTTCTCCTGAGGACTGATGCAGTCTGAAATGTCTGATGCTTTGGGAACATGACACCCATTAAATGGCACAGGAATCCAGTGTGGATACTGTGGTTTTGGTAAACAGAAGGTGCCTGAGTTTGGGGGTGGAGAGGGGCTGGAGTTATGTGTGTTTACATCAGGAGTTGACACTGGAGATTGGTATTTCCAGCAGAGAATTTTTTTTCCATGGTTTGCTTGACTAAAATAATTTAGTCTTCTCAAGAGTATCTGATAGAAGAATCTGGAAAAAAAAGTGCTGCTAAAACCAACCTGTATTTACTCCGTAGCTGAACTTTAAACTTTTTCAGCTGTTGTTTTCCCATTGTTTTAATGGATCTTACTGCCTGTAAGCAGAATGGGCTCTCAGGTTTTGGAGCACTGTGAAGGTGTATAATGAGGGAACTGAATGTTGTGAACCCTTTGGGGTTATTTCTTTAATATCTGGAGCAATTCTATTGCAAGTAGGTCTTGCAAGTTCACAGGGCACTGTAGTGACTGTTGCACCTGCTGTTACTAATTTGTAACCAAAGGCATCTCCTTCCTTATCCTTTTGAGGCAGAATGTTTTCAAAGAAAGTAGGACCAAGCTTGTTAAATATTAACCACACATGGCTTGAGACGTAAAAACTGTCTGGTTTATCCTTTGTTTTCTGCTATTCTATTTTGTAATGTAGAAAAGTATTTAATATAAATTTTAGTTTCTCTTCCAATTATCTTGTGTTATCCAGTAAAGCTCTAATTTAAAAGGCAGGCTCTGTGAGAGCCATTTGTGTCAAGCTCCCATGTCTTGTTCCTACTTCACCAAGAGAAAAATTAATGTTACTGTCCCTTCAGATTCAAGAATCTTTTTCAGAGAATGTGGACTCTGCTGAGTTTTGGTATCTTCATCTTCTCATTTATCCTTACTTTGTAGCAGCTGAAAAAATTGTCCCAATCATCATTTTATAAACCATGTGTTCAAGGCTCTAAAGGAAAACAGGAACAGTTTGCATGGCTTTTTACTTCAGGTTTGTGTAAGGGTAAATGGTCACTGGCATTTTCATTCATTTGCAGTCCCACAGTTCAGACTAGGTCAGCAAAGCTGAGGCTTACCAATAACTGTGGTGCTAATGGAGTGAGAGAGAAGGAGAAAGTAGGGGTAAGAATTAAAGGGAGTGACACTTTAAATCACATGGAATTGCAAACCCAAAATCTGAGCTACTTTCTAAGAAACTGCCAGTGCTCCTGGAGTGATGGTCTGTATGTAAAGGATTGTTTCCTTTCTATAGGATTTACAGTTTGTAGGCAAGAGTTACATTCTGTTATGTATATGTATTGTAAGAGATATATCCATTTCAAATATTATTGTTAAAATCTACTAGAAACTAGAGATCTTGCTACTCAAGTGATCACTGAGCCATGACTAGCTGCAGGCAACACTTAACAGAAAGGACAAGTGGACTCCATTGCAGCTGGCAGCTCCTAGGGCAGTACTGCAGTAAAATTGCATTGTTTGGAGGAGTGGCTCAGGCAGTGGTCAGCAGTGCTGCCAGCTGAGGCTGCTGCTGCTCTGTCCCTCCTTGCTGCAGTCAGGGCAGCCCTGCAGGCAGCCCGGGGCTGCTCCAGGACAGACCCTGCCCAGGCTGGACCCACCCTGAGCCCCGGGGCATCCTCTGGCTCTGCCCTCCCAGCAGTGACATCAGTGTGGCAACAGCTCCTTCGCAGCTGAGCTGCAGCTCCTCACCACCAGTTTAATGTTTCAGGATGTGTTCTAGAGCTGAAGTGTTCTGAGCTGCTGAAAGCGGCCCCTCAGTGCTGCAAGGTGGTTCCAGTGGCAGATGTAAGGTTGCCACCACAGTCAGCAGGAGTCTCTTTGTATGTCACTTAAAGTATTTCTGACAGGGTTGTTTTTTTTTAATGAGCATTTGCTTTTTATTATTTTCGCCAAAATAAAGCATATAGCAGACAGTATTTTCACACATTTAGGAGATAAATAAGTTATCTTGAATTCTTTAATGCCATGATAATGTATGTAATAGAAAGTTATTTCTTCACTGATTTTAATTTAATACAGCTTGTTTGCCTTTTCTTATAAACAAACTTTTATTGTGTTACCATAAATTTCCCTTGTTAACTTACAGATGTTTAAATAACAACTGGGAAAATACAGTGATATGTATTGCTAGAGATAAAAAGTGCTTATTAGGATGAAACCTGTATATCAAGTTACCAACCCGTAAATTAAAAAAACCCAACACATTAAATGAATGCTGTCACTTGAACTGATAAAGAAAACCCTATGAGAATAGCAAATACTTCACCTCCAATTTGTTTTTAGAATAATAAGAAAATAATCCATTTTTTGTATTTCCAAACTGATTGGTATGCATATTAATTTATCTTCTACTTCTTTGTAATTATAAATAAATAGAGGTATAAAGACAAAATCTCACACTGCCGTTCCCTTGTATTTACCAGCTACAGTAAATGCATATTTTAAGATCATAAATATATTCCCATTCAATTTAATTAAATACCATAAGACTAACTTCATGTGCTCAGTTTCATGCTGCATAGTTGAGAAAGGAAAAAAAATCTGTGGCACTCTTGGTGTCTTTAATGGCACTTTTTTCAGCAAAGGACAGGATGCACTTGTGTCACTAGCCAGGGTTACCCTTCAAACCAGTCCCCCAAAACAGGCTTGAAACATACACAGAGCACTAAGTAAAGCAGCAATTCCTGTGCTGTGTGCCAGATTTCAGCTGATGGTGCAAGGATCATCGTTGCTGGGTTTCATCTCCCCTTCCAGCAGCAAAGTGATCACAGCCTTGCTCAGGTAGCTGCACGTTCCCTTTTTTCCGAGCGGGTGGGTGTTGTAGAACGCAGTCATGTCACTCTGCAGAGAGGACAGAGGTGACATCAGTGGGAATGTGGAAGCAGCCACACAGGGAAACAAGAACAACAGCAGAAATGCTAAAAATGCAAATGTGGTTTTGGACTCTAAAACCAGAGAATAATTCTGCTCAGTTTTCAGAAATCTCCATATGTACTTACCTGCATCTATTTCCTCACTGAGTTTTCCAGGACTGCACAGATACCACCTTCTTAACATTTTTTAAAATGTCATAGCTGTCAGAGAACAACTGCTCTCCTAAAACATGCAGCTGTGTGGCAGAATGGTGAGCCAGGGCTTGGCTGTACAGGAGGTGTAAACTGACTGAAGATTTATTCAGCAGGAAAAAATCCCAGATCCAAACCACAGGTAGCACATGAACTCACTCATTAATCAGATCACCAAAATAGGTGTCCTTCACTGAACACCTGTTTTTCACAGTCAGTGACACTAAAACACCTGCTTACTCTCAAATTATGTATTAGCTCCTCTAAAAAGGTTTAATGCTTTGAGTCAGGAATTTGGTTACTTTTATTATATCAAGGGCAGAGATTGTGTGGAGAAAATATGAAGACTTCTGTAGTTTTAGGGTGTGTCTGCACTTACTAGAATAAATAGTTCTGATATTTATTACATGTTAACAGGGAATTAACAAAATTCAAGATGTGCAAGTCCATTTAATGGCAGACCATAGGTCAGACAAATCAGGAGTTTTTAGCAGTGTTAGGAAATCTTGAGACAGAACAATACCAAACAGGGTTACAGTTAGCTTTTCCACCTGGGAATACGAGAGAGCTGGATTCCAGAAAATTCTAATGCAAGGAGCTGAATTTCCAACCACAGTCTTAAATACTATTCACAACTCTAAATCGGGGCTAAAGGCATTATTCTAGGGTCTGGGCTTGGAGAAAATAAATCCATCACTGCAACAGAGGCTAGGGCAGCAGCAGTAAAAACTGGGGTTTTTACTGGAATGCATGGAATTTTCCTTTCTGTTTGTAGCCAGTGGGGATTTGCTGGCACTTGAGAACCCCTTGTGTGCATGATGGGTGGTTTTGCTATGGTCACAGAGTCCCTGCCCTCCAACATGGACCAAAAGATCATAATTCCCAGGAAATTGTTATCTTTTCTAAACAAAGGCATTGTGCACTGCTGGGGCTGGGTATCTGATTTGCTTTCAAATCTTAGTACAAAAAATCAGTGGCAAAAAAAGTGAACATTGAAACATTTGGAAGAGTTCTTAAGCAGCACATCTTCCTTATCTTTTAAAGGAGCTAAATTCAGCAGGAGGAAGGGCTGTTGCATGTCAATGTTATGAATCAATAGATTCTTCAGAGCTAGCACAGATAACTTCAAATATATTGTCCACAATAAAATGCCAGCTGGAGCAAAAAAGATCATCCTCAGTAGCTCTGGGACTTGTCCCACTGCTCTGCTCTTCTCTTTCAGCCAGGCCAATAAAGCTGGCTTTATTACAGAATTTCAGAGCTTTGAGGCACCAAAACTTGTAGTGAGAATATCCAGAGATCTTTAAAGCATAAAACCTTCAATTCAAGTGAAGTAAATACTAAAAGCATTTATTCCTTGATTTGAATTTTAGCCAAAAGTTTGCCAGTTCATAAATGCAATTCTATCAGAAAAATCAGTAACTAAGAACAGTTCTGTAGCTCAAGTTCTTACTTTAATACTGTCCATATGAATTCTTTGGTTATTAAAGCTTTCTTAGTCTCTGTAAGATCCTAAGTTCACACTTCCTCACTGAGCTTTAGGTTTTTTTCTTTTCTTTTGTTTTTTTAACTCTTCTCTGTTCTAGTGTTCCCCCAATGAATTCTTTCCCCTTTGAGAATAACTCTTCCAGCTTCCTGAGAGTCCCATTTCAGAGCATGGAACACAGAGTATCCTCCTTACCGTAACATTTTGAATTTACAACTCAGCAGTGCACCTCTTTCATCTTTGCTTAGAGGCTCTTTGCAGACCTAGGCAGAACTTGAGTATATTAATTTCTTATTTGTGTTCCGTTCTGAACTTCTATCAATTCCTTTCTACTCTGAACTGCTTGGAATTAACATTTAGAACTAACTTCAATAAGAATGGTAAATTCTGTAAGACAGCAATATTTTACTCACTTGATTTTCAGCTCCCTTTGGACTGCTGTGATCTTTCTGAAAGTCATGAAATGCTTCTTGTACCACCTTGTCCAAGTCCACTTTGTCCTGGAACTCTAGCTCAGGATTTCTCTCCAAAATAACAGATATAACCATCAGCAACTAGAAGGCAGAAAAAGATCGTAAGACTTTAAATTTCATTTTTTAAAATTCAGGTTACATAGTAGCATTGCTAGTAATTGCATATGCCTCCTTCAAGCAGGAAGCCATTTAATAAAGGCACAGGTAATAGTGCACAGATAATAGAATTCTGACTTTGATAAAAGAATCACTGGAAAAGCAGGCTTTTATGAAAGGTTACAATTGCTGGTGACTGCCTAGGTAAGGGCATGGTGTAAATGATTGACATTAACATCTAACTTGTCTGGGAGCCAGGGAAGTTATTTTCCATTTTATTCCGTTCACTGTGTGTCTGCAGAAATGCTGTGGAGAGAGTGAAAAGCAGGAAACACTGAACCTCAGCATTTGGTGTTCTGAGGCACAATCACAGATGGTAAAACTCTGCTATGACAAAGTTTATAAAAACCAAAGACACCAGGCAGTCAGCGAGCCTCAGTTCACCAGAATTTATGGTACTTACGCCTGGAAAGGGTTTAAAATAGGAAGGTGAACATGATGAGTGTCCTGTTGTAAGATCTACAAGCAGTGGAGTCTGCACTGGTCAGCTTGGGTTTGCTAATTTTGTTATCTTTTACAAAAACTGGGGGTGTTCCAGCCTGACTAGGAGCTGTGAGGCAGAATTGGGGGTTTGATGTTTGATGGGGTTTGATGGGAGGAGCACTCACAGGCAGCAGGGGCAGGATTTGGGACTAACAAGGAACGCTGCTGACAGCACAGACGCCAGCACCAACCGTGCAGCTGCTCCTGCTCTGCTCTGAAAGCAAACACTGTGGGCAGGGGGAGGGATTTAAACACCTCCTGCTCTCCTGTTAGCATGAGCAACACAAGGAATGGGGAAGGTGGCTGATTCAGAGTGTAAAACTGTATACCAGACAGCCTCAGCAGAAAGGGAAAGGAGAATCCTTCAGAAGGCAAGCTGGTTATTTCAGAGCAGTTTTCCTTAGATCTAGGAAATTGCTAGGAAGAGACCATGGGCTAAGGACTTGAAGGAAAGCTACACTGGAATTATTAGATTTTTACCTCCTCTGACCTAATTGTATTGGTACTGTCATTAATATTTGCTGAAGGGGAAGAACATTATGAACTTGCTCTTTTCTGAACAGGAACAGGAACCTGTTTAATCATAAAAATCTGTGGAGAAACCATTGAAGTAAGTGTTTATATGGAAAATGGTATTTCTTCAAATATTTGAGTCTAGGTTAGTTTCCTGTTTTGTTTTAGGCTGTAACATGCTAATGCACACTATAAAATGCCATTAATTCTTGGCCACAGACCTCCACAATGATCTGCCTGTACTGTGGCTGGTCGATGTTTTGCAGCATATCTTCAACCAGGAGGGAAAAATTCATTTCATACATCGTCATATCCGACAAGGTTGGTTGCTGAAAAACAAATCATACTTTTATTCAAAGCCCATGTGCATCAAACCAAACCCACCCCCAGGCAGAGCCTACTTGCTTGTTGAACAAATAATATTCAATCAAGAAATGATGACCACTGTAGGATCAAAAAGGGAGGAGATTGCAAAGTCCATGGCTTGGAAAGAATTACTATATTCACGGTTTTATAAATGTGCTTTAATAGAAAGCACAGAAATAGAAATAATCATTCTATTCTAATTATATTTTACTCCAAATGAAATAGAAAACTTGATTTTTTTTCCCCAATTAACAAGTTACTCGCAGTAAAACTTCATGGCATGAAATAGCCCTTAATCTCAGGTGTTACCAGCCAGGTGGAGGGGCAGTGCCCGAGGCTGTGTGGTTACCTGGGGCAGGAATCTCCCTGCCACGATCAGGCCGTTGGGGGTCCTCTCCAGGATCTGCCACACGCGGTCGTAGAAGCCTGCAGGGGTCCTGTTCAGGGAGCCATCCAGCTGCCTCCTGTTGAGCCAGCTCCTGTGGGGCACAGCCACAGCCTCAGCAGGGCTGCCCTGGGGCCCAGAGGGCAGCAGGGAGCCCAGAGGGCAGGAGGGAGCCCAGAGGGCAGCAGGGAGCCCAGAGAGGAGCAGGGAGCCCAGAGCTGCCCCTGCTGCTCGCCCAGCACAGCCTGAGCTCTGCTGAGGGCACCCAAAGCACACACAGCACGCAGACATCACAGCGTCACCCCTGGGGGTGCCTGTGCCCTATGGAACTGCAGGAAAAGCACCTGAAATCCACCCACTGCAGGCCAGCAATGGTAGCAGATCAAAGTCATCAGGGTTAATCATACTAGAAAAGTGCATTTCAGCAGAATTGTGGAAGGCAGGGCTTTTTCCTGACAGTCTGCAGAAAACAAGTGGCCTGCAAATTTAGAAAATTCAACAGAATCGTTTTGTAAAACTAAGGCTTGGAGCAAACTGAGTCACATTCTTCATGAATCACAGATCCTTTGCCTTCAGAAGCATACCAGCTGCTTTCTTTTTTACTTAAAATCATCAAGTCTGGAATTTAATTCTCCTATTTTTTCTTCTCAGTGTTACTATAGGAATGGGGATTTAGCCAAAATGTTTAAGACACCAGCAGTAGAACTTGAAGAAGTGGCATCCATGGCTATGAATTAATTGGTGGCTTCACAAGACAGATTGAAGTCTTGTGTGGCTTTTCTGAATGTATTTGACAGAGAAGACTCCCTCAAGTTACTAAGTCCTTAGCTGCTTTTTGACTTTTAAGTAGAAAAATCAACACACACATTATTTTTTAGAAAAACTACAATTAAATTACTGCTTTGCAACCTGCCTCATGCTGTTCTGTATTTCTAAGACCTGGTTCTGGTAGGCTGCTTGAAAAGAAAAAAAAGAGAAAGAAAAAAAAAAGGGAAATTCCCTGGTCAACTTTAACAATGTTGTTTTGCAGAACTTTTGCAGCCTAGCTCAAATTAATTCAGCATTAATAAGTTTGGGGATTTAGTTTTTGCTCCATTTGTATTGGTAGATTAACATGACATGCTTAGAATAAAATCACTTGTCTGTAAAGTGACCTCTTTCTCCAGATACAACTGTGCTTGATGAAATAAGTAAAATTTCTTGCATTGAAAAATCCTTAGTCTTAAATACTGGAGAAAAGGTGAGAATTCCTTCTGAGATACAACCAGTAGAGAGAACACCAATTCTGACAATTCAATACATGGTTTTACACTTAAGTTTCTTAATGTAGTTCACTCCCAGCTACACCAGGAGACAAAGCAAACAGAGTGTCAGTTTGGGTTTTTTCTTTTTCTTTCTTTTTTTTTTTTAATAAAAGGGAAAAAATTATCACTAAGCAGTGCATTTTCTGAACAGGTTTGAGCCCTAGATAACTGGGATACATTTTCTGAGAACAAAGGAAATGTTTCAGGCTAACCCTATAAAGTCAGGGCTAAGCCAACATACAATGTGGGCTCTTTTCCTGTATAACTGTGTTGGACAAACGTGACAAGTTGAGAAAAAATGTCTCAGAAATCACTTCTCAAATACCAAAAATTCATGTCTACTATGACAGTTGCATCTTATTCTCTGTACAGCTCTGTCCTTCGATTAGGATAAGAACACTTCTAAAAAAGGAAAAAGACCAGTGGTGTGGTAAAAATAAGCTGTTTTCTTAATACAAAAAAATAGTATTTGAGGATGTCAAAAATGCTCTGACCCACCTCCATTAACAGGGTCAGGAAGAGAGTCCTGCAAACTGAATAAGCAAAGTGAGTTTTAGAACAGTTTGGACCATTAAAAGAACACTCCATGTAAAAAGAGTTTCTTGCAATCTTGGGACCTTAAGTAGATTAAAAAGCGTAATCTGTGGAGCCTGTGCTTGCAAAAATGTTACCCTCAGTGAAAACTTGGAGAGAGGTTAGTTGTGGAGAGACTGTTAGGGAGGTAAATAGATCATTAGCCCTTCCTGTACGACAAATTAATTGGCAGTGAGATATGGTATCACATTTGCAGAGATTTCTAAGAATATGTCAAGGGTAGGAAAAGCTGTCCTCAAAAAGAAAAAGAAAAGGAGGAGAGGAAAAAAAAGAAGAGTATTCTGTATTTCCTGGCAGGAAGTGAACTTTTAGAAACAAGTCACTAATGGGCAAGTAAAAACGAGTTAGCAATACTGTAGAGGACGAAGTTAGAAAAGGAGTTAGAAGACTGAAAGTTTTGAAGGATACACTGGTGAGCTTTTGTACTCAGGTAACCCAAAAAAGAATCCCCATCCTCAGGAACTCAACCCAAGTGCCCTTCAGTGACCTACCCATGGTGTGTTAGAGGAATCAAAAGCAGCAGCTGCTGTGGCAACCCAGGTAAGATCTCTGACAAAAGGTGGTGCTTGAGTTGCTTACTGAGATTGACCAAATGCTCCCTAAACAGCATTAATGTTTAATGGGAAATGCTGCAAAGGGGTTGTTCTGCTATGGTTTTACAGGACAATGCAGGCACCAACACGAGCAGAGACAGCAACTGAACAGCCAGAACTGCTAAGCACAGCCAAGAGTCTGAAAAGCATCTGGGAGACAGAGCAGAGCCAGTGGGACTGGGAGATGAGGCAGTAACTGAAGGAGCTCATTTCTCAGGGATTATAGACTGGGGAAACACAGGTGTGTTTGAATGAAGCAGGGACATAAACAGCAGGATGTGTGGTGTAATTCCTCTTGGTTGAGAGGAAAAGCCCATCATCCATTCAGTCATGGACTATGGAAATGATCAGCAAGAGTATGTGCCAAAGTTTAACTTAAATAGAAGCAAAACCAAGAAAAAAGAGTTTTGACTTCCCTCTTATCAATGAACTTAAGTGGAAATATTGCATTTTTAACTTTTGTCTTGCACACTTGGTATCACAATGAATGCTCTTTTTGGCAGCTGGTTACAGCTTGAGAAAAGATTCCAAGTTTCAGGCAGTACCATTATCTTTTAAGAATTCTAGAGAATATCTGCTCTTTCTCATACAATAATCTAGAAGAAAGCAGGCACTGAACAGCAGACAAACTGTTCTTACAAGTTACTCAGGTGGGGGTATTGGGTAACTTTTGGCTCCTTTTCCCACATCAAAGAGTGTAACGGTTCACATTATAGCAGACAGATCTCTTTTCCGTGGCAATAAAGAGATTTCCACAAAGATAAAGCTAAAAAGGCAATATGCAATAGAAAAGAAACAATCCTAGAACTGGGGCCCATGTGAAAGAATGAAAAAAAGTGCATTTTTGCTACCTTCCCTTAAAAAATTACATAGCTGATTACAGATGCCTGGTGATTGCAGGCCCACACAAAGCAGATGAGGAATGAAATGCACTTGAACAGAGGTTTCTGAGTGAAGTCAGGAGTCACAGCCCCACACCCCTTACCTGCCCGGCTGCTGGGGCTGCAGAATGTCCAGCAGAAGCTGCTTCACCTCACTGGGGGACATCTGGTACAAGTCCTTGGCTGGCATATCCCCAGCACGGATCTTCAGTTCATACTTCATGGCATGGATGATCCATCTGCAGAAGGGGAGGAATAGATTTATTCATTAAATACAAAGTTTCCAAATAGGAAAGATTAGTCTAATAAAACAGCTCATAAGAATTCCACACAATCCTGCTATTTGGCTGTCAGGACGTGCATGAAATATCAAATACTCTCCTACTCTTCCTGTTTGATTGGAACATGATACAAGCTGAAAGGAGTAATGCACAGATTTTAAGAAATGTGTTGTGAAGCATGTTTTCCATAGAGAAGATTGATTGGGCTACATTCCCTGTATTCCATGTTCATTAAGACCAACATTTACCTGCCTTTTGATGTTAAAATTCCTACTCAGAATTATGCCTTAACTGTATATGCATTTTGCTGATGAGATTTAAAAAGCCATAAAATTTACAACATTTTACATTTACGAAGACTTCAGGGCTTATTTCTAGTTTTAGGCTTTGAAATTCCTTTTTGCAGTCTATCACACTTTCTTTTTTTTGTCTGCTCCTTTTAAGAAAAAATTTGATTCAATAAAAATATAGCAACAGTGAAGATTTTTAGCCTGAGGTATCAGAGAGGCAGAACTTGGCAAAGTGTTGAAGGAAAATGCTGAGTTTTATTGTGCACATGATGTAAAAGCAGCGCTCCAGAAGTACCAAAGATGAAACAAGCACAGGTACATCCGAAGCCAGACAGGCACAGAACTCAGCCTCTCACTCTACACTGGTTCAGTTCAAGTAGGCATTACTAAAAAAGGAAACTGAACTGGTTTTTCTTCAAATAGTCCATAACACCTGATCAAGGCTTGGGTACATCAGAGCCTTTCTGTGTTTCTCTGAAAATGCAGCGAGAGATTCAGGTTATCACCTCTATAGCCACATTCTGTGGTCATTTCACTGTTTAGCTAACAAGGTGCAGAATGGTTTTGCTCATGTAAGTCCTGTTCTTTTCTAGGGAGTTCTTAGTAACTACACAGAATTTGGAGATGCCAGCTGATTCAGCTGCTTTACACCTCAGGTTTCCATGCACTGGAGGTGCAAGACCCCAGGGACTATTAGGGCCCATTACATTATGCAGAACATGATATTTTCATTTAATTAAGCAGGTGATGAGAGTCCTTCTCTTAAGATAACATCACACAGCTGGCTCAGGAATTCTTTCCCCACTCCTGATCAAATGTGTCTGTCTGTATCTCTCACTGGTATTTTCTCTTTGCAGTGGCCTCCAAGCCACACCAAAGTCAAGAGTGGACCTTCTGCTGAGCTCTTCACTGATAAGAGGTGAATTCAAGTCAGCTGGCTGGGAGTTTTTACAGTAATGGGGCTGTCAGAAACTTGATCTATTTCAACATGAAACCCTGAAAACAAATCAATAACAAGACACTAAATCAAATCATTATCAAACTGGAACGGCACTTCTGTGAGAAGGTTAATTTTGCTCACTGGAGTGGGTGATAACACTGGAATAAAGGAAATTGAATCTCTAGCATTAACCTTGGGAGAAAGAAAAAAATTTCAAAAAGGATTAGCTACAGAGAATAAGGGAGGGGAGGAAAGAGGAGTAACATGGATCTGTAGAGGGGACAGAAAAGCATTTAAGTGCAAAAGGATACTTCCAGTTAAATGTAATACAGGCAATTTTTGGTTTTATGATGACTAGAATGTACTGCTAAAGAAGAAATATGAATCTTGTGTGCTAGAAAAAAGGCTGATGGTATCTAACTCCAGTGCTGAAATGCTGTATTTTTCTCTATGGAAAAAGCGTGGAAGATGAAACACTTAAGTTGTGATTCTAAAGAGTGCTCACTGATTCTGGAAATCTCAGTCAGTAGCACCTGGCCTCTTCAAAGAAGTGCTTATTCAAATGCATGTCTCTTCCTAAATGTGAATAAATCAATGAACTTCTGTGGGTAGCAAAGTAAATGCAGATAGCATGGAATGTGACAACACTCCAGCACAGCCTATCTGTAGGTCACCTTGTCAAAAAACTAAAGAGAACAGGTGGGAGGTAAACAATGTTTTAACCTTGATTCAAGTTTGTGATTCTCTGAAGCCTGTACATTCCCCTGCAATGCCAGAGGTAATAAAGGACAATCAGTGCTTTACTGACCCAATCCGTATCTTCAGCATCCCACTGAAGAGTTCTGGGGAGTTGGAAATGATCCAGCCAATGTGGATGACAAGTTCCTGCTGCACCACAGCCTCCCTTTCATCTTGTAATCGGCATTTTTCATAGATCATGTTCTTAATCACTGCTGGTGACAAGGGGTTAGAAATAACTGCTTCCTCCTGGCCAAAAGCTCCCAGTGTCACCTGTGGTACAGGGAAAACAATTCAGAGATAGGCACAGGAAGAAAAACACTGCAAAGCAACTCAGAAACTAAACTGCATCAACTCTGCTTTGCTTGTTAAAAATTTCACAATACAAGGCTAATTTTATACAAGGGCTAATGCTTGTTAATACTGTTAATTGGATGCTATTGACATAATAACTTCTCTAACAACCACAGCGAATATAGAATACATTTTTCCAAATTAAAATAAAAATACAAGACCACTGCTTTGGTTATAATCAGGACTGTACATTAGGTTTAGACAGTTATATGATTTCATACATTTCAGCTGTAGAACTCAATTAAAATTCAGAATTAAATTTATAGTTTTGTTTTCTTATTTCTATTGGCATGCTAAAAGCTACAGCCTTAATTTTAGGAAAATATATTGCTGGTACTAGATTGTTTAATCACAAAAAAAAAAAAGGAATTTTATTAAAATTATGTTTTGTTTTTAATCTTCTGTCAGTAAGTAACCATTGTTATGACAGGAAGTCAGGTTAAGAAGTTGCCAATAGCCTCAAATTGTGCTGCATGCAGGTGCATTCTTCTCTGCAGCTGAGCAGCAGCAGAAGCACAAAGCCAGACCTCAGTCTGGAGTAACAAACAACAGCATGTGAGCAGGTATACACAGACATACACTTAATACAGAAATACAGAGATATTCAATTCCTATTGTTTTGAAGCAGCTATTCATGAGTTTAATTAAAATCATTGTGCTGGGGAGGAAAGATAATGTTCTCCTTAGGACAGGAAAAAACACTGATGATTAAACTTTCTTTGAAACAGAAAACCCTGAAAGACCTTTAGCTCAGCTGCCACCCACGTGTTGTCTTAAGCTCAATCACACAGAGAGTGGTTACATTTTCATTAATGAAGTTTTTCTTTCAAAAGATGCCTTAATATTTCACTCCATCTACTTTTGTCAAGTAAGAGGGCATATAGATAAAAACACAGAAAGGTTTGGGTGGGGAAGGGACCTTAAAGATCATCTCATTACAACGTTCCTCCTCCAAACCCCCTCCAGCCTGAACACTCCCAGGGATGGGGCAGCCACAGCTTCTCTGGGCATCCTGTGCCAGGCCCTCCTCACTCCCACACAGAGGAGTCTCCTCCTAAGCTCTAATCTAAACCTGCCCTCTTTCATTTTAAAGCAATTCCCTCTGGTCCTGTCTCTACACATTCTTGTCAAAAGTCCCTCTCCAGCTCTACTGGAGCCCCTTTAGGCACTGGAAAGGTTTCCAAGGTCTACCCTAGACCTTAAACCCAAGGAGTTATGTAAATCATGCCCCTTCCTGCCTTCCATAAATGCTGAACTGCCTTTCCAGTCTTATTCTTTCATTAGTTAAAATTATTATTCAATTCCAAATATAATTATTAAACGTATCTTTATTTTCTTTGGATTTCTCTTATTTGGTAAGGTTTTTTTTTAAGCCAGTGCATACTTTTATAAGAAGCATCAGAGGCCTTCAAAATGAACAAGCCATTTGTTTAGTTTCTGTTATCATTCCTTAGTGCAGTTCTGAGGAGCAGAGACTTACCTGCTTGCCCTGAACTAAAACATTAGTAATAGATGGTGCAAGGCTGTCCACTAGTTTACCTAAAAGACTCGCTGCGAAGCGCACAACAGACCTGAGGGCAGAAAACAGAGCAGTCCCACTACATATCACATGCTAGTTTAATGAATTCAGATAGCAGTCTGCCACAGCACAGATCTCAAAAATAACTCTGAATACATACATTATTTACAAAGAGGAATTTGGAGCAGACTTTATGCAATCTTCCGTAGGTTTTCATTTTTTACTTCAGATATAGGTTAATGGATCAAAAATATATCTAGTTAGAACTCATTAAACTACCAGTTCCATAAAAAGCTTCTTGTTCTCTTCTCAACACCATCTTAACCAAAGGCAGGTAAGAAATGCCAGCTCCTCTTTTATGACATTTTCATCATTTTGCAAGATAACTTTGGTAATTTTTAAATCTATTTTAAGGAAGAGTCAGAAGGATTTTGCAAGAACAAGTATAACACATAACACCAAAGCCTTGCTGTGTGTTCCATGCTGAGGTTCCATTTTGCATGTGCAGCATGAAAAGAAGAGACTTGTGTTACCTGCCAGGTTAAAAACAAGCTGTACTTCTAAAAACTACATTTTCCCATATAGGTAGTAGATGGTTAAAGATGTGAATACATATAATAATAACTTCCTGACAAAATACAAACCAAAAAGACCTGTAGCTGAGCTTTTCCAGCACAGATTTTGAGGCTACTAAGAATCATTTATTCACAGAGATGAGGAATAAACTGTAATAATCTATGGTGTTAGTAAAAAACCCAAACAGTTGATGTTGATTCATGTGAAAACTGCTACACACTCCTTAAGATCAAAAGCAAAGCATTTCAAAAATGCATTAGCTGAGACTATCAAAATGCAAATAAGCAAAAAAAAAATTCTCACAGAGCTGCACTTCAGATTTCTGGGCACTTTACCTGTTTCCCATGTACCAGTAAAGTAGTAATATGTGGGGTTATAGAAGAAGAAAATTTCTGTGCAAATGCAGCACTGTAGCGCAACACCAACCTATATGTGTGTCACATGGCAATCATGGAAGAGAAATGAAAAACAGTTTACATATTTTGTTCCTAAAAATACTTCTGACTTTTATTAATTACGAAAAAATAGCACCAAGGTATTTTGGTTCTATCTCATTATTGGCAAAGGCCCATTTAACTGTACATAGAGACAAAAGTGAAAAACGTATTTGTATTTACTGACCTGTTACAAATAGTTACAGAGTGAGGGAACAGAGTTCAGGACAGGCTTGACTTTGATAAAAAGAAATTAAACTTCTACTGAGCTTCAGGGCAAAGAAATTAATAAACAACATGTAAATATCAACCTACTTGCTGAAATCTTTTAAAGTTATTGTGTCAAAATAAGGCTCAAAGCAAATTACTTCAGGGCAATAAATCTGAGTTAGTGCATCAGCTTAAATGATTTATATCTGATCACCAGCCTTCCTACATAAAGCTATTGACAATATTTTATCATGCCCTGTAAGAAATAAGAATATTAACATTCTTGTCACATTATTTCAATTTAATGAGGCCTGTGTATTTGCAATAGCACTCAGAGCAAAACCAGCCTATTGCTTTTGTATTTTAAAAGACAACAGTAAGAAACTGCTGCTTAATTGTTTAAAGCCTATTAAAGCAGGCCTTCAGCTGCCATGCACCAACACAAGTGTCAGGAAAGCTGCCATTTTCCCCCTTTAGGTGTGTGAGAATCCAGCCCTACTTCCTACAAACACATGAGGAAAACAAAACTGGTGTAAGCTAGAACACAATATTTGTATACAAACCAGAGCTTTTTGCTGCCAGCTCGTCTGTAGATTCTTTCAATATGCTCAGCAACAGTACCTAAAGGCATTGAACAAAAAAAAGGAAAAAACAAAACACAAGCAAAAAAAGATGGACAGGTTTTCATTGAACAGTAATAAGGCAAGTTTGATGAGACCAGTTAATTCTGAATCTGCTTTAGTACAGCACTTATCTATTATGCTCAACATCTAAAATTCAGATGCAATCAAGTCCCCTGTCTCCCAGTGTGTGTTGTTATGAAAGCCAAACCAGATTTCAGCTGGATTTGCTGCTCATGCTGTAGAGACACCTATAATATCCCCTGTTCTTGCAAAGTATTGGGGAAAATTAATGTACATATAGATTTGGTCTATAAAGCTACACCCAATCATAAGGTACATCCTCAAACTGCAGAACTTAAAGTTCTTCAGCTTCTGTTTTTAGATTTATGTTTTATTGATTGGGTGATTCTTTAAGGTCAGTCTCAGTAGTCTCCATGCAGGGAATGCAGCGAACTCTTAGTCAGTGACTCAGACCATTTAATCCAAGGTCCATATTGAAAAGGTAAAATCACCCTCTATTTCATAGGGGATGGCACCAAGAGGTCTGCACAAGTTAGCTCTGAATGCTCAGAGGCACAACTACGATTTTTTTTTTTGACCTAACTGATTTCAACAGAGTTTTTAAGTTCATCATCTTGATTCAGTGGTTGTAAGTGGTAACTGCTGCTCACAGAGGTTAGGGAATCTGCCTTGGGCTGGCTCTGGAGCAAAGACCACAACCCACAAAGGACTGAAGAAAGCTCCTGAGGCTCCCAGAGCCTCACAACTCTGCAGGTAACTGCTGGAGAAGGCCACTTCAGAACCTACGTGGGCCTAATGTGCAGATTCCAACCACAACTTGTAACAATGCACTGGGTTATAGCCAATGTTTTATTCCACTCTTCTTGGCTTTCCAGCCCTGTGTGCAGTTTTGGGCACCACAACAGAAGAAAGATAAAAAGATATTAGAGAGTATCCAAAGGAGGCACAGGAAGATGGTGAAGGGTTCAGCATGTGAGGAGTGGCTGAGGTGACTTGGCCTGCTGAGCCCAGAGCAGAGGAGCCTGAGGAGAGACCTCACTGGGGTCTGTAACACCCTCACGAGGGGCAGCACCAGCTCTCCTCACTCTGGTGACCAATGGCAGGAGCTGAGGAAATGGCTGGAGCTGAGTCAGGGGGGGTTAGGTTGGATATCAGGAAAAGCTCCTTCACCCAGGGGTGGCTGGGCACTGCTCAGGCTCCCCAGGGCAGTGGGCACAGCACCAGCCTGACAGAGCTCAGGAAGCTCTCAGGCACAGGGGGTGTCCTGTGAAGGACAGTGATCCTTGGGGGTCCCTCCCAGTTCAGAATATCCTATAGTTTCTATGACATTTTTAAGACAGCAATAGCGATATAATGTATGTTTATGTCAGTATGACAGCTCTTCTCCACATGGACCAGCCATCTCACACCAAAATGAAGAAGCAGGGCTCTGTAACATGAGCTGGGAAGTCCCCCTGCCCGATGAACAACTAAGAGTATATTATTTGATTTGAATAGCCCTCTTTTTCTGAACAGTCATATATGAAAAGACAACTAAAAAGCAATCTTTGGGAAAAAAAGAAATAACATCAAACTTTGCAGCACAAAATCCCAAAGCCTCAGTAGCCTTTTCAGAATTATATTACAGGAATTTAGACCCTGTGCTCTAAAACAAAGCCATAATACAAAACCAGAGCTTCACAGATACACTGAAGTCAAATTACATCAAAGCAGAATAAAAATTCAGTATAAAACCTTATATATAGTTCAGACTGTTACAGACATTTAGACTTGTCTTTTGTTTCCCTTTTCTTTGTAAGGTCAAATCCTGTGGTTTTTTCTAATCTATGCATTCAGAATTACAACCAGATACAGCACTGGCCTACAAATAATCTAAAAGCATTCATATATCCAGCAGCTCATTCCCCACCACACCACATCAATTTGCATGTCCTATTTAATGCAGGAATTGCTCTAAATGGCAGAGAAAAGAGCTCCACAACTGCTGGCATGCACAGCTATTACTCATGTTCATTGCAACTAAACATACAGCTGCTTCCTCAGAGCTTACAACAGCCAAATGGAAGAAGCTCTTACCTTCCTTGGTGATAAAATTCGGCCCTTCCCTTTTAAGCAATATACTTGAGAGTAACACTTGACTTGCCAGGCAATTGCAGTCCTTAAATAAAAAAACAGCAACAACAGAACCACACACAGCCTTCAGACTGTCACTGAAGTAAAGCCAGAACAGCTATTCAAAACATCAGGTGAAACCAAAATGCCTTTTCTTCTTTTTAATTTAGGGAAAAGTCTACATATTTTATTTTCAAGGGGATTTCACAACTATTCTATACCCTATATATGCTGTATCCTTGTCACTACTGCTTGCAGAGGCTTCTCTGTGCACCACACTAAGCTGTTATAATTTGACCTTGGAAAAGGTCAAATTTCCTGATTTTTTGTTCTCAGGTCCTTTAATTTACAGCAGAAATGCTTGTGATGAAATAGGGAACTAAGTAGAACAGTTTGTGTGTTTGTATCCACACTAGATCCAGAACAGTTACTGGTAATTTTCCTGTGTACAGATTGGAACTATCCCTTGATGCCACAAAGAAGTTCCCAGTCCATCCAAGTGAATATTGACTGCTCAAGTCTTTGACTTGCAGTTTGTCAATAAAATATCTGTTCTTAAGGCACAGGACAAAGGGATCCCCTCCCAGATGGTCACTTGGCCCCAGGGATGATTGGGGCAGCTGGGACAATGGAGAGCCAAGAGTTTCACGTGAAGGGCCAGGAAGCCCTGGGGTAAGATAAAGAGGAGCATTCCCTGAGTATGCAGGGAACATCAGACATTTTATGTCATTAGCTGTGCCCAACACTGATCATGCTGATCTAAGCAGGCTGCTGGAAAAATGAGTATCAGCACAGAATTTCTTATTTCACCAGAATGAAGTTACACTGTACTTTTATCAAGTTTGCTTACATTAAGTTTCTGCAGGATCTCATATGTGGACTTGTTTTTCCAGTCATTAATATTTACATCTGGTTGCTGCTCAAGTTCAGAAGCATTGGGAGTACTAGATTGTCTCTTGACTTTTGAATGTTTTGGAAGATCCAGCTCCTCCAAACTCTTAAATACAGGAGCCCTGAAAAATAAGCATTTAATTTCTTCATGATTCAGAAAATATTTTAATGATCAAGTAAGTAATCACTACTATTTATATATAGCCTTACTCTTCTGTTTCAGCGATGCTTAGGAAGTCAAGTTGCTCAACAACTGCTCCAGATATTAATGTCTGAAATGAAAAATTGAAAACAAATTTCAAAATAACTATATAACTATACAGCTGTCTTTTCATCTCAGTATGATGCCAGTGGTTTCCACTGAGAAAGTAGTTAGTTTATCACAATTCCAAATATTTTACACTTTCAGAGTATTCTTTCTCTTTTGTGAGGAAGAAGCTTAAGGCAGCAGAAGTCTCTTGGGGCTGCTGTCTCCTTCCTGCTTGTGTTCCATTGTTCTTTTTCCCTGTCCATCTTCATCAGGCACTGTCCACCCCCCCTAAGCCAGGCTGATGAAAACACTTGGGACTGAGGATTTGCATTCCTCAGAGTCCTGCACAATCCCCATGCTCATTATTCCAGGGATGGCCGAGGGCTGGGAAGTTTTCCTGTCAGCCTCACTGATTGTTTCAACCAAGCAGTGCAAAGAGCATTCCCACTCTGTTCATTCCCTAATCCAAGCATGCCTGGCCTAAGTTTGCACATCAAATGCAGCTTGGAAATACTTCCATCTCAAAAGATTACATAGCTGAAACTCAGTGCTGCATTTATCTGATGTAGTCATTACAATTCATTCTCAATTTATAGGAATTTCCTATTCATCTACTGCCAGGGGAAATGTATTGTACTACAGCATTTTTAAGACTGCTTTTGACGGTTCTCATTAGCCAAATAAAAGTGAGTGTGTTTTGTGAACTTTTACATTCCATTGTCATTGTACAGGAGTTGCAGTAAAACATTGATCAGTTATGCTGTGAGATGACAGAATATAAAATCCCTGCTTTGCTTTCATTACAGCTGCCATTCATTCTTTGCCTTGCACATCTGCTTGAACACATGATGATAATGAAAGTAAAAATCAGAAAAGAGCTACAAAACTTCTGAGCACACAAAATTTTAAATAAAATCAGATTTGGTATGTTTTACAGGACAAAAAGAGCATTCACCCAATTAAAGACACATTCTCTCTTAGGCATGTTTAACGTGCACCTAAATGAAGCAGCTAAATGCAACTGACAAAGATCAATATATGTTTTGTTTGAATAAATGAATTATTTGAGAAAACACCATGAATTAGACATGCCCCTTATTCTTTTCCCAAATCCTGCCCTATAATGAAACAAGACTGTTAATAAATGTGCCAACTAAATGTGCAGGAAGACAGATTCCAATTCAGCTGCTGGAGCAGGCACAGGGTATCCCAGCAGGAAAGGCACCCACCACCATCTCCATCTCTTCAAGTCAAACCAATATTTGTTTGTAGTCTTCCCATGTGCTTTTAATGGGTAACAAATAAAGCAAAGTGACTGCCAACATCTTAAATCCTTTAAAACAACTCCTTATCCTTCATATTAGAAAAAGGATCTTTCAGGTGAGTGAGCATGGAAGGCAAAATTTACTCCCCAATAGCTGACCAGTGCATTTAGAATAAGGACACAGGGAGATGGAGAAATTTCTTATCTGATAAATCTTTCTCACAAAGCAAGAAAGTCATTGCAGTTAAATTAAAAACAAACAAACAAACAAACAAAAATCCAACCCCACCATAACAAACTAAACCACAACAACAACCCTGCAGCCAAATGAAAGGTTTTCCATGGGCAGTAATGGCATTTGCTATAGGAAGAGTCAGTGGTACCAGGAGAAACTACATGACCTAGGTGTGAGCAGGAGAAATACATAAATTCTTAAAGGTTCCAAGCATATCTTAAACCATCACAGTTAGAAGCATTTCCTTTCCCAACAATCCAGCTCTTCTACAAATGATTGATGTTCTGGGGAACAAGAAGTCATTCATCTGTCTTTAGTCTTCTCTCTTACAGAAAAAGGATAGTTCAATAAGTATAAACTAAGATTAACTAGCACATAGGAGTATGTAAAATCAGCACCTGTCTTGGTAATTTTCACATTTTAATGAAGGGATGTTCCTGCTCTAAGATTCATTCAAACAGTAAAGCTGTTAAATCTAGATCTTAGTTCTTGTAAGAATTTGAATATATGTGAAGCACCTTTTTTCCCCCTCTGTGATTACCTAATCAAAAGAAATCCCTCAGTGCTTGACACCGTGACTTCATCCTTTGGTAGTAATTTCACAAGATTGCCTAACAAAAAAACACCCTTTTCCCTTCTGAAAATCCTCTCTGAAGATTATGACTTTCAAAAGACTCATCAAAAGGAATTAAAATAAACCCATGTTTCTGTTGAGATAAAACAAACAGCACCAAATGTCTTGAGTCTCGACTCTTTACTTTTATGAAACTAAATAAAATCAGAAGTCACATAAACCCCAAAAGCAGTAGGAATACACGGACCAGGAGAAATCAGAGAAACGCCTTACCTGTACTCTGTCAACGTGAACCTTCACTCCTCCAACAACTCCCTTTCTGAAGGCTGCCAGCATGTCTAGGATGGGACTGAACCTGCTCCCTCTGAAATTTGAAGCAGAACTCCATTAATCTCACACTCAGGTCAACCCCACAGTGCCAATCCCGCTCCTCTCTCCCTACCTGATGTTGTCCTCGCGGATGAGCACCACGAACAGGGGCCGGCCGTGCATTTTCCAGTACTGCTTAATGAACTGCAGGGCGTTCTGGGCAGGGAAAAACAGCACTCACAGAACCTCCCAAACAACACAGCAAGCACAGCCCCCCTGAGCACACAGCACAGGACATCAGAGCACCCACAGCCCTGAAAACCCCAAGGCAAAAACGCCTCAGCTACTAAAGCACCAACAGATTTCTGCAACAGGTGCAAGCTGCTGTCAAGCCCTGCTATTTCCTAAATGTTCTGAAAATACCAAGCAGATGTATGGATCATGGAGCAAATGTGAGACAGTGCAGCACTCTGAACTACAGGCAACGACCTAGAAAATGTGTGTGGGATGCAGGGCTTGAATCCCAGCCCCTGGGACGGGAGCACCAGGGCACCTTCTGTGCACTGATGCTGCTCCAGCCCAGGGCATGTGGTGAGTGAGCTCTGCACTGCTGCCAACCCTCCAGGCAGGGAAGAGGGCAGGTTTTAATATTTGTGCAAAATCAAGTAGTGTTTCCTCCAGGTAAGGCTCTCATATCTCCTGTAAACACCAGTTTTGTTCCTTTTTTCAGCCAAGAACATTTGTTCTCCCAAAGAAACAAATGATAATTTGCTTGCTGTCCTACAGCATTCCCAGTCACTTTGTGGACAGGTTTTTATGTCACAGAGAGACACTCCCTAGAACTCATACTGGGCTGACAGGATATTTGTCTCAATACACTTTCTAGCTGCAAGTTTATTTTTGTATTATAATACTACACACTGTACTGTGTTCCCCTTTCAGTCTTCTGCTTTATCAGACTGCACAATTTATTCTTCTACAAGCTATTTTTGTCAGTTACTCAAAGGAAGAGTTACAAATACCTTAATGTCATCAATCAGCATCATAACATCCTGAGACATGTAGAAATCACTGAGATCAAAAATGATCGAGTAGCAAACTACAGTCTTCCCTAGAATTCGATAAATCTGTTGAGAGAGAAAACTTCCATTCATCTTTTCTTTAAAACATTCATCAGAGCCAAATACAAGGACTTGAAAGTTATAAAATATGCATAAAATAACATTACATTTCAATTCTAGTTGAA
Organism: Cisticola juncidis; assembly: GCA_013400215.1. NCBI lineage: Eukaryota > Metazoa > Chordata > Aves > Passeriformes > Cisticolidae > Cisticola > Cisticola juncidis. The sequence continues at coordinate 833,543 of VXBR01002162.1, read as the reverse complement.
ATCATACAGACTAAATGTTTATCTAAAATATTTATCAATTATGAGAATATAAACTTTTCTTGTAATAACCTTTGATGTTCCAAGGCATCCTATGGGTCTGTCCGGCCTTCCAGATAATCCCAATTTCTCATTGACTCCCAAATGGAAGTAAGCCTGTGAGAAAGAATCATGACAACTGATAAAAACCCAGATACCAGCCTTTCTCATGTTCCTGCCACGTCTCAAAGAAGGCTGTGTGCAGTCTGCTTTGATTAGAAAATGATTCAGAAAGTGTGGTTGGGTTGTTTTTTTTAAAAACACTTGTTGTTTCCTATATTAGGTCTTTTTATTAACTTCTTGCTCCTATTACTTTTCTGGTCTATGTAAGTGGAATATTTATTGCTTTTTCAAATTGTTTATTGAAATAATTTTTAAAGGATCATTTGCATTTATTGGCTAGCAAAAATTACCTTCTGTAATGCTTTTTGAGAATGGATACAATAGTAAAGGAGTAATATAAGAACCCTTTAAAGATCTTTATTCTAATTTTAGTACAAATCTGGAAAATTAATGCTTCAGCAATACAAGCAAGAGGGAATGATCTCATTATTCATAGCCTGATTCTTACTAGAGTTATGTATGCCTAGCATTACTTCAGCCAATACAATTTTGCAACAACAGTCTTCACTTATTACATTGTATGGGTATAAAACCCAAAGAAAACAACTAATCTGTGAGCAATACAGTAAAAATCTATCAGTTAAACCTGCCTGAAAGATGTAATTTGTCCTTACTTGGGCTGCTTCAGATAAGGAGCCTGCCATTACTGCAGAATATTCAGAATTCTGAACATTTTCCGAAGTTCAATCTTTCTTTATGTTATAGGGAGATAATTCAGATGCAAATGAAAGCAACCACTTGAACAAATATTACACTCAATAGCTTTCTATTGCTGTCAGCCTGGGGCCTTGCTGCCCATGTTTCTGCATTAATACCAAGAGCTATTTAAAAAAGAAAATAAACAGGATTACCTACATGACCTGTTCATCCAGAGTAAGGAACTGTATTCAAGTGGGGAAGGATGGAGACATCAGAACACTGATAGCTTTCAATAACCCATCTGTGCATAACAAAGCCAAACAATGCTGAACCTCTTCCTGTGGTAAATAAGGGAGACTGGAGGAACAGCAGTAGACAGGGCAATTTAACACTAAAAGGACCTTCATTTTGCTGGAATGCACAACATGAAATGCTTTCTTAACAAAAGCACAACTGCACTGGTACTGTAACACTGTCTGTTCCCTTGAGGACTCTGTAGCTTGAGGCCCCATGTTGACACACAGGGCACTAAAGCAGTTTCCTCCTCTAGTGAGAGTTCTCCATCCTCATTTGTTACAGTCAAAACTCAGATGCAGCACCAGGCATTGAACAATGCACAGTTTCATTCAAGTCCAGCTGCTTCAAGCAGCTTTGGTTTTTTTTATTAAAAAGCCCTTCAATTCTGGATTATTAAGCTGCTCATAGCAAGAAATAGCTGTGAAAGCAGACTGGGCTGTTGGGTTGATTTATGAGCATGACCCAAAACGCAGTGTTCTTGCACACCATCTGTTTCTGTGCTACCTCTCCTCTCCAGTCCCTGCCTCAGGGGTATTCTGCTCCTCTCCTGTGCTGTACTTCCACCCCAGATACACGTTTTTCCTATATATTACATGTATCTTGTCCCATTTTACTGTTTATCTCTTCCTTCTCTTTTTACCCCTTGCTGCTCCACTTTGTGGATATCTTTACATGACTTCAAGTCCTACTTTCAGTCCCCATCCATTTGTTTTACAGCACTTTTTGGACACAAGTCTAGAGATTTAAACTGTTATCATGTGCTACTAGAGCAGTTTAGAAGTTTCTGATTAAATTTAATCCTCCTTAGAACAGACAGCACCACAGTGGGAAATACTGAGATCCGTATGGATCAACCTTCTATTCCCCAAAATACACTGACTGTTCCACTGCTCAAAGGACTGTTCCTCTCCCCTCAAAGGATGACAAACACTACTAGGAGCTTTTGTTTGTTTGCTTTTTGGTTCACTTTGGCGATTGGCATAAACTCCAGTTCTCATAACACCCCAAACACTGTCTTTACTTCACAGCTCTGGCAGAGCCTTTATTAGAAGCCCATTGGGAAGAGGTTTCATGTCAGGTGAATTAATATTTTCATGGCACTCCTTTAAAAAGTAAATTTTGATGAGGCAGCTGTAGGTACTCATCATGAGGATAAAGGAAGTGTCAGAATTGCCAGATGTCTCAACAACTTTAGAAAAATAGATCCTAATACAGATTTTTCATAGATAGGAATTTAACTTAATGAAGGTCTCATGGTTTTGTCAGGGAAACCAAAGAAGTGATGGATGACAGAGAGAAATATATACATCTATAGCAAAGTTATGGAGCATTCATTCATTAAACTAAAGTTTCAGTACAGAATTTCAGGACAGATACAGACAAAGAGAACATATTTTGGAATACATTATCATGAAAGCTAGTGAGTGAAAATGGGTTCAGAAATGATCAAAGATTAATAGAAACACGGATATTTCTCTTCTTCCTGTTTTAGCCCTTTAGGTGTTAGTGGCAGCTGTTATTTGGGGTAAGCCTTTATCTGAATAAGCCACAGCCAGGTTTAACACATCCTTGCAAACTTAAGAAGCCTGAAATATGTTGCTATATTCTCTACTTTGGGGTTTGCTTTTTCTCTTGTGTCCTACAGAGTCCTGCCACAGATGATGGCATTGGCCATGTGACCCCATTTCTGAGGGAGAGCCCCACCCAGTGATCTACAGCTGGGACCTCGGGGCTGACAAACAGAACTGTCACTGCACTGCCCCAGACACCCACGGCTCCTGTCTGGGACCTCTGCACAGCACAGGGGCAGGCAGGAGCTCTGTGTACCTGATCTGCAACCAGGACAGCACGGCTAGGCCTGTAAGAATGGGCTGCCCCTCTGGAGACTGCTTGCCCTAGAGAAAACAGAGTCCTCAGGGAGGATGAAGGGGATCCTGAAGATGATCCTCCATCCCAGTAATTTCTAACTGTGCTTAGCCAAAGAGGTAAACCAAAAAGGATTTCAAACACAAAACTTCCTGGATATAGCCAATCCAAGGGAAAACAGTGACAGAGGTGTGAATATTGCCTGTTACAGGGGCTGCACTATGAAATCCTAGGATGGTTTATGCCTACTGCCTTAATCCATTTCTTTGTCTATTGCTCATTTGCTTGTTCCTCCATCAAGATTCGTTCAGTTTACCAAGCTACTAATGTTATTAAAATTTTATTATTCATTCATTATACTTTGAAAGTGGCTCAGACAATAAGCCTAATCAGATAATACAGAGCATGTGGGCTCCCACATTTCCCTGAAAGCTGCAGGCACCTGTAACTTCCACTGCCAGCACACCTTGCAACTGCTAGAGGAGGACAGAAATATGTGGACAACAGCTTGGGGAGATGCAAGGCTAATAGCTCAATAAAAATCCCTGTTTTTACAAAAGAAATACACAGACTCAGGATAAATAATTTTAAATGCACAATTCCTTACTTTGACAAGTTCTTTCTGAGCCCATATCTGAATTGGTTCCACCTGCTGGGGAGTCTGAGTTTGGATTCCATATGTGTTCAGAAAAACTTGAAGGCTACAAAAGAAATACAGATACATTTAATGACAAATCACAGAATAGTTTTCATAATTCTCTTGGCAGCAGATGTATACAAGTAGCAGTATTTTATTTTACACCATTTCAGGTGTATTGTTCAACCCTTCCTTAACACATAGGTACTCAACAATAGTAAATACATACCGCTGGCTTTCTGCTATCAGGGCCACGTGCACCACCAAATCATTTTCTAAAGGACCCTGGAACATAATGACAAAATCATTACTGGCATTGCTAACTAAACATTTTATTCAATATAGCATGAGCAGAGACAATTTAAACAATCCACATCTGTGACAGACAGCACTGACTGCATTGCTTTTTCTTGTGGTGTGAGCAAATGGAAAGATTTATACACCTCAAGCCTACAGGAAGCCTGTTCTACTAATAATACTCTGCAAGACACATTTTGGACAATACAAACTTCTGGTAATCATTACACTGTCAGGATTAGTTTGGGGGTTTTATTAATTAAGAAGAACTACATAGGGAATTCATACAAAAATGTAGAATTTATCCAATTAATACATCTCCTATATGCCTAACATGACCTAATGTTTTGATACATATTTTTGCAATGAGTGAAATTACTCAGCTTTTTGGGCAAACAATAAAATTCACTTATAAATAATGACCTGGTGATTTCAACCCTTTATTCTGAAAAATTGTCATCAGACAGCTGCTCTCATGTCTGCAGATGAAAGACATATTATATTTTACAGGAGACAGCTGCATTTCCTTGCATTGTTTATTACACAGACACTTCATGTTTGAAATAAATACCAGTATTTTACATCAGGAAACCATGCAAATAGGAGTGAATTCAAGGTGTTGGGTGAAATCATTGACTTGACCCCATGGGTCTCAATCCACCATCAAGGGCAATTCACCTTTCCAGTCTCTGGCAGAATGAGCTATGAACAACCCTGCTCCTTGTTCACTCCTCTGGCATTCACTGACTGTAAAACACTACAGAGCAGCTCACATTTTCATTGCTAAAATGCTTTTGTCTAGTTTTGTCTAGAAACTGCCAGAACATGAACGACAGAAGTTAAACACATCTTCTAAGGGCTATATAAAAAGACAGAATATTTTGTGATGACAGAGGGATAGACACTGACTTAGAACGAGAAATTCAGAGGGAATGCTTGCACAGGCAGCTGTGAGCCTTCAGTGAATCCCATCAATAAAGACCTTAGGGATATGCAGAAGAAATTCTTGTTAACTTTTTCCCAGAAATCTGTCAGCACTACATTTGCACTAAAAATTTCGGACATTTTGCCACATGAAATGAGTTTCTGGTGAAAGTGTGTGCACAAAGAGACCAGATGAAGCAGTCAGAAGTTCAAGGGACATTAGAAGATTTCCCTGCTCAGAATATGATCCTTGTGCAGAACTTGCACAATGTGTACCACTTGCACTTATACAAACAGTAGGAAAACTCAACCCAAACCAGCCATGATCATTGCATATGAAAGAAAAAGCAAAAGCCCTCCCACATCTGAGAACGAGAGAGCCCCTTCACAATTGTACATTATCTGTGAGTTCTGCCCCTCACACACAGCCAAGGACAGGATTCATTACAGCACTCAATAAATGGTGTTTCTAACACAGGCCAGGATTACACAAATGCAGCTACAGCACAACTGGTACAATACCAAATCTGTGTGAAAAACTGCTAGATCTTTAAAGTAAGAAAAAATTCAACCATCACTGCAGTACAACTAGGGGATTGCTGCAACATCAAACAGAAAGTTACTGTTACTGTCATTTGACATGTCACAGCCTGGAGGATCACAAGTAGTAGTCTAGAGAAACACAGATCAAAACAGATAAAACACTCAAAAAAAGGAAGTCACTCTTTCCAATGATGATTGTGCTATATAGTATTTGCTGTATATTTTAGAAAAAGAGGTATGGAAAAGCCTTAAACTGCTAGATAATCTATTAAACAAAACTTGCTGTTAAAAATTCCTTTTTACCGTCTTGGCTTTCACACTTGTCTAATAAGTCTAGCTCAGGTATTGCTCCCACAACATCCATCACTGTCTCCCCAAGCCAGCACAACAGCCCCCCTGCCCAGGCTCCCCCTCCTGCCTGGAGCTGCCACCTTGGATCCTTGGCAGAAGGGTCTGTTTCAGCTGGATTCTGCACGCTGTGCAGATGATAAATATGCCTCAGAAGAACAAGATAAAAGACTGATTAGTTGTTCTTCCTCTACAGAAAGGAGAACTAAAAAAAAAAAAGAAAAAAATCACAGTTTTTAACAAGGTTATAAACTGTTGGAGGTAGGATAAAGGGAAAAATCCCTGACTCCTTTCCTGGCACAAGCAGAGAAAGCAGCTCAGTACCAGCCTCTCACTGCACAGGTGTTATCACTGTGCCTTTGTGCTTGCACTGCCAGGAAACCTCAGAACTCTGAAAAAACCCCATCCATCGTGAGCATGTGAGAAAGGGGGCACAGCACTGAAGAGACCCAGTGGAAATAGCATCCACTGGGCTTCCCAAGCACGTGGAGCAAGGAGAGGCAAAGGGAACAGCTCACAACAGGAGAGACTGTACCGAACCCCCATGGCCCCCTGGCTGCTCCTGAACCACAACCCAGCTGTGCCAGAGCTGCCTGGCAGCACTGCCCACTGCTGCCCACTGTCCCTGAGCTGCCTGGCAGCACTGACCACTGCTGCCCACCCTGTGCCCACTGTCCCTGAGCTGCCCTGCAGCACTGACCACTGCTGCCCCCCCTGTGCCCACTGTCCCTGAGCTGCTCTGGCAGCACTGACCACTGCTGCCCACCCTGTGCCCACTGTCCCTGAGCTGCTCTGGCAGCACTGCCCACCCTGTGCCCACTGTCCCTGAGCTGCTCTGGCAGCACTGACCACTGCTGCCCACCCTGTGCCCACTGTCCCTGAGCTGCTCTGGCAGCACTGACCACTGCTGACCACCCTGTGCCCACTGTCCCTGAGCTGCTCTGGCAGCACTGACCACTGCTGACCACCCTGTGCCCACTGAGGACTGCTGCCCACCCTGTGCCCACTGACCACTGCTGCCCACCCTGTGCCCACTGGCACTGTCATTGTCACACCAGCCCCCTGAAATCAAACACAGCAGAAATGTATATGCCTCAGATTCCAAACCAGCATTGGGAAGGTTTAGAACTGTGTTACCTGTGGTAGACAATTGTATTAATTGGAATGAAGACAAGAATGTGTTTACAATTAACATGACAAAACAAATCATCCAATATGGCTCCATCCAAATTAGACATGCTCTAATCCTTAAAAGTCTTAAAATATCTCAGTCTATCTGTAAGTAATAATTTTAGTTCATTCTTTACATTTTATCTATTTCTGTGAAAATTAAAAATAAGCAATCTATTATTTTGACTATTCTCTTCTCAATTCTCTTCATCAGCAGGCATTAATCTTAATTCCCAGCGCCTGAAATAAAATCCTTACAAAGGACTGCTAACTCTACACTGCAAAACATTAAAAGAATACAGTCAGAAGATACAGTCCTCACATGCAGAGGATTCAGTTAATTAATTGTAACCCCAAACACATATTTCAATTTAACTCAGAAGATAAAATAATCCTACTCTGGCAATTTAGTTAAATTATGATTTTTTTTTTGTTAAAGATGAAATTAAACATAAACCAGCAATAAACCAGCTTTAAAACACAAAACAATTGTGCCCGTAAAACACAAAACAATTCCAGCAAACCCCTACCCTACCTCATTTCTGAAACATTACTGTTATCATCCAGGCCCTCTTCTACACTGCATCCTCCCAAAACAGAACGCAACAGCCCAAACCGAGTTATCATCTCTCCTGAATCTGAGACACTAAAGAGCACTCACAAAATAAGCTCTCCTAAGGAATCCAGTTCTAAAGAGTCACCCTGAACCAGAATTCCCTGCATTATCTCCTTTTGATGATTCCATTTCCTCTGAACTCCTGAATGGGCTCTAACCTGACCATGAGAACTGCAAAGCAGAGGGGAAAGCAGCCCTGTGCTGCTGTTAGAGTTCAGTGTGTTCTGGAACACAGACTGAACACAACAAAGACAGCCCTGCTCCAGCACCACTCTGGCACTTCCCCAAGAAAGAACATATGGACACAGCCTCCTGAAAGTGGAAAATAACTGGGTTTGGCATTGAATTAGGAGAAAAAACATTTCCTTCAAACTATAAACAGACAAAATTAGTATTAGTGGCTATTATGTTTTTACTGCACCGCTCATTTGATGCCTCTGTTTTCCACGAGTTTTTTACCATAAGATTGTCCTTGAGCTGATTTTTCTGATGCACTCCCAGCTGTAATTACACATAGTCACATATACAGTTTTCATAGCACTTTTGCCTTTGGAGGTCTGTATTACCTTACTTTCCTTGACCTTCATTGATGCATGTAAGCTGTAAAAGCAAGGTTGGAATATTTGAAATACTTTCTATTGCTTGATTAAATCTACACTATTATGTGGGTATCAGAGATATTTTTGCAGTGGCACCAAAGCTACAAATATATTAAATTAATCACATTTTTCAGCAGCAAGTGTTTAGAGTTTATAGTCAATGCAACCACAAAATGAAAATATGACTACATGGAAAACACATTTCTTGAAGAAATATTTACTTAGCACAGAGCTTCAAATAAAAATTTTAAAAGCCTTCATTTTGGTACATCTCCTTTCAAAACACTGTATCACAACAAAATTTATATACACAAGCCTCTGAAATTTTTACATATCCTTGTTTATTGCTTACAGGAATAAAATTTAATACAAGTGGAAATAGTTTTGTGTTCAATTTAACTGAATAATTCTTTATCTATATGGAAAACAGAAGACATCATTAAAGAGAAAAAACTACTTTTGATTTCTGAAGACATCATTAAGATGTGCTATGTTCTCATTTTGTATGGTATTTTTAGTCATTTTCCCTGCACTTTAAGGCAAATACTAGATACTCATTTTGCATAAATTAGCTCAATTAGATAAAATGGCATCATCAAATATTCAAGCAAACTGGTTAAGCAAATCTAAAACGCGGATTAAAAAAGCCAAACTCAAGATTCTTGTCTAGAACTTGAAGACCTTTGCTGGTACAGCCCACCTGAGCCATGTCAGAGCTTCTTTGTATCTTTAACCTTCTCCTAGCAATGACCCATTTGACATCTGCATGAAGAACATTTTGCCCTGATACTATAGCAGTGAAACCACCCAAAATACTGCAGCAGCTGTTTCAGCACAAACAATCCCAAAGAAACCCCACAATCACCTGGCAGCCTCCCAGGGACACAAACCCTTCTGGCCATCATTTCTACACTGCTGCTCAGAGGCTGCGATGCCAAAGGCCTGATGCCACAGTCTCCATGTCCCACTAATTCAGAAGGGCATCCCTTCCTTCTAACCCACACTGGGAACCACATCTTGAACGATTTTGGCATTTACATGTCAAAGGAACACATGCACAGTCTCTATGGCAAAGGAGTATCACCACTGGGAAGAACAGAGATATAAGCAGACCTAGGCATGCTCAGAATTTCCTTCCTTCTTCATGCATAGTCTGAAGATGAAGTAAAATATCAAAATGCAGCTGTTTAAGTTAGTTTCAATGCATTCAACAGTGTTGACTTTTAAAGTCCCTATTACATTGCTGAATTCTACAGGGTAGCCGCATTTTACCAAGTTCGTTATTGACTCACTAAGCGGCCCTCAATGAGTAAGTAATGACAAAATAAATTATCATGGTGTTATTTATTATCACTTTTGGGAAGCTCTCAAGGCAGAGGCTATTTCTCTCTGAAGATCTGAAAATCACATACTGGGTATCCCAAATAGCAGTAAAAATGTTTTTCTACTAAGACATTTCCTGATGAGTCATAGAGTGCCTTTAGAACAAAGCCTCATCTTCTTCAAAGTGCTCAGCTGTGGCATATTAAAGTGACTGGTGTGAAGAACCAAAGAAAGAGAAATTGGATGGGCTGCAGCGACCCTGACTCAATACAGGCCCCTCCTGAGGGCACCCCAAAAGGACCAGCAGCTCCCAGGTCCTGCCACATTCCCAATCCCATGACGCAAGAACAAACAGAGAGACCAGGAACAAATGACATCACTGAGCTTTCATTATCTCACAGGAACGTGGCAAGTGCTGCCCTGTGAGCAATGAGAGTCTCCTTAGGAATGAACCAACAGCCAGGCACATGGATTACCTTGGTAACAGCAAAGAGGAGGAAACTGAGGGCATAAGCAGCAATTGGATAGAACAAGAAAAACATTGTTCAGTTCGGAACTTGAAGTGAATTTATGATAAATACTTCAACTCTTATGCTCCAGTAACAGCTACACAAAATGCTGAACAAGGAACTTCTTAAATATACATTCCTCATACAAGAAATAAAAAGGGTGAAAACATATTTTAGCTACATATTTCCATACACGAAGTTCTTACCTCTTTAATTAAAGGAGTTTCCTACATACAGACATGTCAGTATCTTGCTGTCACATTCACTACAGATTTGAATTACTGTTTCAAGCCTTCCCCATTCCTGCTCACTCATTCCCTACCATGCATTTAATCCAAATAAAGGAGCACATGGAATTAGAGAATCATTAAAGGGACTTTACAGTCATGGCATCCACCCACTGACCCAGCACTCCTAAACCCACACTGAACCCTGTCCCTAAATGTCACATCTGCACATATTTTAAATATCTCCAGGGACGGTGTATCAACCATTCAAAAAAAACCACAGAACCTCATTCTTGTAGCTCTTAGGAGCTCTAAATACAAAAAAAATATGAATATGTTGCAATAGAGATGGACAAGGACACCTGTTTCTTCATCCACAATAGCCAATCTATATTCTTCACAGCTCATATTTCTATGGTTATCAGAAGGCATCATGTTTTAATTCTAATTGGTTAGCACCTTATTGTAATTCTGTTCATTGGTTGGAATTTGCTAGTGTACCTATCAGTCAAAAACTTTCCTCTCTAGAAATGTTTCCATTCTTGTCTCCTGGGAAGATGTTTCACACAGGTAGAATTTTTCCTCACAGGTGCAAACTGCCTTCCTCCGAGAACAGACTGCTATGCAAGCTGATTCTTATAATTCTTTTCTCACAGGGCCTTATCAGGCTAGCTGTTAGCTGAAGCAGCAAGGCCTGAACCATGATCTTACAAGGCCTTTCTTTTGTAAGGTTTTGCTTACATGCCACATGTTGCAGTTGAGATTACTTTGAAGGAATAAGAAAAGCAGGCTCATTCTTGCCTTCCTGACATAACTCAAGGACACATACCTGTTTATTAGCAGCTGTTTAAACTTACATTTTATCTATCATTCTGACTGCATCACTTTATTTGAAGGCAAATGTTTATCACTTCCTCAAAACTGCACGTTACAATCTTCCTTTTAAAAGCCATCCTCCATCAATTCAGAAAATGTACACACATTTTTCCTTGCACTTTAACTGCAATATTAGAGGACCACATAGAGCACTTAGATGACAATTTTCCAATGAAAATATTGTAACACTGAGCCAATGCTTACCTGATTTGAAAACCTCATGCTGACGTTCCGCTGGTCCTGGGGGGCCACGTACCGGCCAATGGGGTCGAGATCTTTAGGACTCACTAATTTATCAACTGAAATAAAAAGAGTACAGAAATACAGAATGACTTGAGTACTTTCTGCAGCTTTTGTGAAGAAGCCACGTCAACCTTTTTTTTGTGTTTTAGTTGTGCTTTGTTTTAGATCAATGACTTAGAAAAGCACATTCTGAAAAATTCAGAATCCTATTAATTTTAAAACGAATGACTCAAGCGTTGTTCTTACTACAGTTAATTACAATACTTTAATAAAAAAACCCCAGCCTTTATTTGCTCACAAAGATATGTTAATAGATTCTATGCAGACAACAGACTTCACAACACAAGTCATGCAGAAAGCCCTTAATCCACAACCATACAATAATTCTAGAGCTTTAACTATAAACTCAATGACCAACAAAAATTATTTAGCTTTGAAGAAAAGCAGACAGCCTCTATCTCAAGAAAATCACATGACTTGAATCCTGGAAATGACAAGAGGTATCAAAGGTACCTCTCAATATGGTATCTCAGGAAGAAATTATGAAAAAAAATTAAACATATTTGAAATCTAGCAGTTTCAACATGGAGGTTTTTTAGATGGGGGGGGAAACCCCACCAAACTTAAAACCCCAGTATTTTAACCTTCTCCTGAAAAAGCCCTTCAATAAAAAATATACTATTAAAAAGTTTCAACAAATTCCTTGAATACATGCTCATAATCTAGTATGAGCTATTACACCCTTAAAATAAGCTTTCTCCTACCAAAATTGTATTTTGACAGGAAACTGTCCAAACTCGATCTAATTTCTAACACAGAGTAAGTCACAATACATCCTCATTTCTTCTATCTCAAAGTCAACAATTTTATAGCTATTCTTAAAAGCCTCAACACAAGGGAATAAGGTATTAATCTAAACCAGAAGTGACTCATGGCTGCAGTCAGCTCTGAGAGAAAACCAGCACTGCCAGAATGTTTGTGAGCACTGCACCATGGAGTAGATAAAGGCAGCAGCTTCAAACCCAGCTGTGCCCTGCCTGAAGGGTGCCTGGGCTAGGCCAGCACAGGCTGATGGCAGAGGGGAGCAGAGCACTGAGGGCCCTGCTGGCAGCTCAGGGACACTGCTCTGCCAGCCCTGTGTGCTGTGATGTCCTCAGCCTGCTGCTGGGACAGGCACTGCACTGCAGCCAGCACAGGGTGATGGCAGTGGGGAGCACAGGCTGATGGGCAGAGGGGAGCACAGGGTGATGATGGCAGTGGGGAGCACAGGCTGATGGGCAGAGGGGAGCAGAGCACTGAGGGCCCTGCTGGCAGCTCAAGGGACATTGCTCTGCCAGCCCTGTGTGCTGTGCTGTCCCCAGCCTGCTGCTGGGACAGGCAGTGCACTGCAGCCAGCACAGGAGCCTGCCCTGGCTCTGCACTGCTCCTGCAGCGCCACCAGCCACAGACACAAACCCCAAAACTTGGATGGTAAAAGATCACTACAGACAATTGATTAACACTGACATTAGTTACCAAACCAGTTATCTCAGCAAGGCACTCGTCTAAGCTCCACACAGAATTCTCATGCTGGCTAAAGGAATGGAAGCTACTTGAATTATGTGAAGTACTGCTAATGTAATACAATCAATTAACCACATAATTTCAAGATCACTGGGCTCCACCTCATAGTGTTAAAAACATGACAGGTTTCCAGAATGCTTATCTATGGTTCTACTGGTTTTAACACTGATAAACATTGCTCAGTAATTAAAATATATGGTCAGAATAATAGAATAATTTAATATTTTATAGAACTGTATCAATAGACCAATATAAAACTTAAGCTAACTGCTAGTGAATATTCATCACCATTATCACAAGTACAAGTGCTGGACTGCAAAAGCAGATTCCTTTGTTAGCTCCCTATCTGCATCAGCAGCAGCTGACAACATTTAATCCATTTGGTCTACAAAAGGATGCTAAAACTCTTAGTTCTAGGCAGCATTGAATCTACACAACAAGATACAAGAATTCTAAGGATAAATAAAGGAAAGAGAGCTACTAAACAAAAGAAGGAGTGAATTTTCAGTGGCATGAAACAGCTGAATACTGGGATTCCTTTCCCTTGCTCGAAAATGGGGACTTTAACATAAGGTTTTACAAACCTCCTCATCCAAACCAAGCAGGAAATTCTGAGAGAAACAGCATCACCATCAGCAAAACACATACTTTTTTCCTTCATAAACAATTTTTTTTCAGTTGCATAAATGTGGTGCCCTCCAACAGTGCCACACAGGCACTTTCACTGCCTCTGTTACTCAGCATTTGTAAGCAGGATCAAAATTTTGACTTCCCTGTTTGCCCCTCTGTGGGAGGGAAGAATTGACTCAGGTTCCTGTTGCTGCATTTAGAAATATTTGGACCTCAAGAGGCAGAGCCCAGGCCCAGAGACAGCAGCAGGAGCTACAGAGGTGGTACTGTGTGCTGCCTACACAGCAGGACAAGGAGGCTGAACAAACAAATTAATTGATACCCTGGAGGCAACATAATGATTTCTGAATGGATAATGAAATGGGAAACCAATACCTTCCCAGATATCAAAGTATTTGGGAGCCAGGCTTCCACTTAATTAGCAACCACCAACAAGCAAAGTAAGACACACAAACATTTTCACCAAGGACAAGATTGTTATTCAGGTAGGTTTTCACCAGTAAGGAGCAAAATTGAGTGCACCAACTCTAAATTAGTAGGAATAAATGGAGTTCCTGATATAACGACCTCTGATGAACACATTGCTGTAAGATCTCCAAACCCTGTTTGCAAGGACTATGAGAGAAGCAGGAAAAAATTACTCTGAAATTTCAAATGTTTAGGAAAATAAATAAATAAAATTTAAAAGTAGTGTCTATGATTGTTCAGCAAAGAACTAAAACACAAGAATGTTTATGTTACACAAACAACAGTTAGCAAACTATAAATAGAACTGATTTAACCAGCATTCTGCAGGTACAGAAGCACAAAGATCAGTACAAGATCAATACTACCAGAACTACTACAGCAGCCTACACAGACACTGGAGGATTACTTGGCTAATACACTTATAATATTTTTTTAATTTACAGTGAGACTGCCTGCATTTACATTGAAGTGTTGGCTAAAAGCAGAATTTTGCAAGGAATACAGCAAAACCAAACAGGTGGAGCACCAGACAGACTCTGTCCCTCTATACCTAAAGATACATCCACTGTTCTTGCCAACTGCTGAATTTTTAAAATGCCCTTCAATTTTTCTCATTTTTATTACCAACAGCCTGTTTCCCTTCTGTGTTAACAGAAAAACAGCTTCCAGAACTCCTATCTACTAGGTAACTGTTGATCATGTTAAAATAAAGTAATATATCTTTCTCCTAAAACAAATACTAAAGAAAAAGCTCAACTGTGAGGATTTTTCTGGATTAATCATTCTTTTTGCATTAGCCTATAATAAAAATCATTCCAAGTGAGACAGAGTTTGTTTGTGTCTGAAACTCACCATAACAACCCTCACTGGTCAGACTTTGATATGCACTTGCTCATACAATTGAAAAAGGGTAAAAATAAAAGAGGAATGAATCATTAACTTTCTCTGAGACTGCAGCTATTCAAAGTTTCAACTTGTCTTGCTTAAGCAGTCAATAATTTGAATTGAATGCTATAAATCACTTACAAACATCACCATTTAGGTAGAGCTAATACAGTTAACCCATAAAACATCACATTAATGTATTCTGTCACGAAGAAAAGAAAATAAGGGGGAAAGCCAGAAAAAAATAATCTGTCATCATGTTTAGATTTTCAGCACTCTATGAAATATTCCACTAAGCTTTATAGTATAAAGCTTATATATATTTCCACTAAGTATATATATATTTCCACCAGTATATATTTCCACTAAGCAGCATAAAAACAAAAGTACTGCGAAGCAATTTCTGTCACAGATGTGCCAGAGCAGAGGACACACGGGCTGCCCAAGGTCCATTCAAAGCTCATGCAGTGTTTAAACTCAAGAGGACACGATCAGGATGAAGCTGAAGGTTCTGAAGGCCCTCACCCAGCAGCTTGGCAATGATGTACACGGCCTGGCCCCACAGGAAGAGCTTCCCGTCGCGCCCGCTGTTGCTGGGGAAGCGCCGCTGGCTGCCCGGGCTCCTCTTCTCCAGCTCCACAAAGTCAGCAGGCACGTAGTAATACTTGGGGACAACAGGGCACCCTGGGGACAGCAACACAGCCAGTGAGTGATGGTCACTGCCCTCAGGACTTGACTGGAGCCCTCAGACAAAGCTGAAGTGGATCCAGACCAGGAGATAGTGCAGCTCACTAACAGTGTGAACAGAGATTGTCATTCACTGTTCTCTCTGCAGTGAGGAATCCCAGGGCAATGTTAAACTACTTTGTATTTCACCAGACATTTCCTCAGAATTTCTTCCCAGAACAGGTATGTTGTCTGTGCAGCACCTTCTGTGCAAGCTCAAACTAAAAGAAGTCACCTGAAGGAAAAGGCAGTTCAGTTAGGAAGCCTTAACCAAAAGCAATGAAAGCTGTGTCCCAGCGGAACACTCGGGGTGTTGTGCCCCTCCCAGTTAACACAGGCTCAACTCAACTCAACTCCTCCCAACTCAAATTCCTGCTCAAAAAGAGTCAACTCAGTTTGGGATATTATTAATCAAATGTTTAAAATGAGCACTTGAAACATCATGAAACAAAATGGCATCACTTCTCTACTAGAAGATACATACCTTTTATCTAGAATTATGCCACACGTATTGCTGATCGTTCTAAACTTTGTTTCAGAACTTTTTAAGTGGACATGCATCAGGAACTTAGAGACATGATTACAAATGATTGACCTAATTATATGAAATTGAAAAGCAAATTAATATGCTTCCTGGATAATTAAATTCCACCTGAATTGCTCTACTCTTGAATTAATATGGATAAAGAACAGGTGATAAACAGAATAAAGCTGTGGTGTCTTACTATTTCCTTAGGAAAAAAAAAATTACTGGGAAGAAACAGAGAAAAAAATGGAAAAGCAACAGTTATTGGAGAGATTAGATCCAAATCAGTGAGGCACCAAAACAAACCCAGAAATTTTAAGATGTGACATTTGTGATGACATGCAACAAAAGGAACCCCAAGATAAATGTAGTGTCCACAAACCTTCACATATTCATTAGTAATCAGAAAAAAGCAACAACCAGCAAGAAAAATTTGCTATATAATGCAAATTTGGTAAGGGAATGTTTGACTGCCTTACAGAAATTAGTTCACTTTAAAAAGTTTAAAGAACAAGGCATATTCTGCATCCACTTGTGTAACTGTACCACAGATGTAAGAACAGGTGACTGAAATACTGAGTTTTAAAATTGGATTGTTCTGTTCTTGGGCCATTTTGTTCCTCCCACTCAAACTTATGGCTTTTTTCTTTTTTTTTTTTAACTGAATTTTTGGATGGCTGTGCCTGTAGGCCACCACTAGCCTTGTCTGCAGAGCCACAAAAATTCTGACGTGCCCAATTTAAATTAGAGAATACTTATAATAAAATGATTATGTAGCCACTTTCCCAGGTCTAAGCTAGGAACAGTTTCATATGTATATACCAAGTTATTTTTGAGAGCTTGCAAAATTAAGTGACAATGAATGATGACAGTAATTCTCAGCTGGGTCCAGGTGGGATATTGAAACAATCTGACTGCTGGTGGTTATTATTTGTCTGAAAAGTAAAAGTGAACTGTGTAAACAATGAACAGAGGTGAAGGAGGGGAGGAAGGAGTGGGCACAGTATAAATCTGACTTTAGTATCAGTAGCATTTCTCTGGAAAAATGTTACTTTTATTATCATACTTTATGATGCAATGTATCTACATAAAAGAGGTTATTTTAGAATTAGTATTTTGCCATTAGGAAATGTGTTGATGTTCTCAATTCTCATTTGTTCTGACCACAAGATACATTAATAGGAAAGTCAGGATTTTTATAGTTTCAGGTCAATAAAAAGCTACAATTGTTTCAGAAGAACAATTTCCAGATAATACCTTCAGGTGTATATTGAAGCAAAGGGTCCAGAAGATCCTGATATTCCTTTACTTGTGTAGGATTTCCTCTAAAAATGCCTAAAGATAACCAAACAATAATTGATTTAATGGAAGATAGTTATTCCATGACCTCAAAATTCATAGAAGAGGAAAAAAAAATTCCAGTGTTTACTTTTCAAAACAAAATATTAACTGCCTACACATTAAATAGCTTATGAAAAGTTAAAGACTGAGCTGTAAATCACATCAACTCCCTGATGCTGATTTTGGGTAGTCATTGGTATATTTGCAACTAACACTCCCTTAAGAGTTATTTTAGGAGAAATTCCCAAGATTAATCTGATTAATACTAGCATGATTATTGTTCTGTTCATGGAAAGTTCTTAAATGAAAGTATATATTAACAATACAAGCCCCATTTCTGTTCATTGATGAAGAAATGGATCTATTTGACAAGCAACGTGATGTTTAAAGTAGAATATTTTTTAACCTCCAAAGGGGAATGAGCTAGATGAAAACTTCACATTATAAATCTTATATTCTCTTTTTCAACCACCCATTTTTTTTTCTTTCCATGGCTCTTCAACACTCCATCCAAACCCAAAGCCAGACAAGTATTGTTCACTACATTTTCAAATGCTCCTGTGTATATATACAGGAATATTTATATCTGCCAAGAGACACAAATGCAATCAAAGTTTGCACACAAAAAGGTGTGTTTCAAGTGACACATTGAACATTTCAAAACACTCAAGGAGGAGTTGACAGGAGTAAACTCTGCTCCTCCCACGTCATTGTCTTTTGCTTTGCTGTGTATACACTTCAGATTTTGCATTAGGGAAGCTTGTGGATTTGGAGACATTTGCACAAAATCTACTAACAGAATTGTTCTATTTCCTATAAGAGTGGTCCAGGCAAAAAGGACAAGGACAGTACGTGCAAAGTCTGTATTTTTTAGGGTTTTTTGTTAGCAAGAAGTGTAAAATGCTTTTTCTATTCTTTTGTTAACCTCAGTTGAAGATGACTATCTTTTTGTTCTCAAAACTGCAAGTGGGCAGCATTAAATGTCAGCAGCTCTCTCCTCAGTTTTGGGTCTCACTCTTTGAAAAATGTCAAACATTTCTTTAGAAATATCAATTGTGAAACCTTATTATATCTTCAAACACAATATTTTAATCTGTGGGTGGCCGCAGAGGAGTCGAGGCTGATGGCAGATTTCTGTGCCCCTCACTGTCTTTAGCTGAAAACTATTCAGCTACAGGAGAAAGAAAAGATGGACAGATTTTAATCCATTTAAGAATCTTTTTGACAGTTGTAACCCTACTCATGTTCCTCTTCAGAGTTCTGTTCTAAGCAAGTTCTAGCTTCCATCCTGAGATCACCCCATGAACTTCTTTGATGTGTGTCCTGTCCTCAAGCCAAGACCAAGCTTATGTTGTTTTTGTTGTTCTTGTTTTGATTTTTTAGTTTTTGCTTTATTATTCAATCAGACTGACTACGTGAAAAATCATGGCCAGGAGGAAACTAAACCTTTCCTGGTTCCCTTTCTTTTCTGAATTCTGATTCAATTGCCACACAATGCTCAACTTGAGAAGCCCTGGTGCACACTGAGTTCTGATACATCTGAAAGTTTTCCAGGCTTAAAAGGCAATGCAGGACAATGCCCCAGATTGAAGCTTTTAACAAACTCTTATTGAGTTATATTCTAAAAACAGTTCAGATTCGAACTGCTGAAATACAGTGGGTTGGGATGCTTGGGGGTTTGTAAGCCAGGAGGCAGAACTCTCAATGAGATATTTAGAGTCAGTGCATTATGGTTTATTTTGGCAGGACAGGAAAATTATTTTGTGTGTTTCCTCTAAAAGCTCATCTCTCCAATGCCTTTAAGGAACAGGAATGTAAAGCTATACTTACCATCAATTATCATAAAAATGAAAAACAGAGGGAATTCACACTCAATGCCATCAAAAAGCTGCGAAGAAGAAAAATTCATCAGACATTTCATCTTTTTCATTTAAGAAAATATATCTGAATAATCCTGTAGAGTAATTTCTATGCAACAAAAGACAAACATGAATGCAAAAATATTTTAGTCCATTTAGTATCTCTACTTAATTAATTCTGTGGGCACTTTAACTGTGCCTTTACATCTGCTGTGGCTCATTCTCAAGCAGAATATTTAAATCATCTACTTTTTATTTTCACAGAGAAACTATTGAGGAAAAAAGAAATAAATTTTCATTTAGATAACCTTAACTGATAAATACTGTGATCAAAAGCAAAATTGTTTTCCATACACTCAGACTGTAGTCAGCTGTGAAATTAAATGAAATGATAAATAACTTCCTTATTTGTTATGTGAAATCAACTGTACCCTAAATGTAAATGAAAGCACATTCATTACAAAACAAGCCCATGACTCAATGCTGACTTAGCAATCCCTGAAAACTGCACATGCAAATTTCAGAAGGCATCTCACTGCCTTGAGGCCCTTAGGAATCCCTGTGCAGTTCCATTCCAGGCTGGGGCAGGGTTTACCTTGATTTCTGCTGGTTTATAATAACGCCGCGTTCTGTCCTCCAGCGCCGTCCTGTACCCGTCCCTCAGAAACCTCTTAAACCCATATTTGCCTTTCAGCTTCCTGATAATTTTATCTAGGGTTTGACCAAACAGAACCTCATCATCCAAAGCAAATCCAGGATAACTAAGGCAGGGCAGAAGAGCTGCATCAGTGTTCTGTAGGAGAGGGAGAAATAGGACATTACAAACTTAATTAGATCCCTGACAATTATTTGATGCACAAACAAAGACTGTTTAACTTACTAAGTGAAATATACATTTGGAACATTATCTTATCAAATCCATAGTGCTAATATAGGAAAATAGTGTGCAAAATAAGACTTCTTAGGAAGTATCAGGATAAACTACAAACCAAATGTGCAGATACACAATTTAGAAGATAACTCATTTAACTCAGTGTTACCTGTTTTACAGCTGATAATGTGCAGGCACAATTGAAAACATTATAAAACTTTGTGCTTGGGGATTTTTTGTTTGTTTGTTTTTAAATACAGTCTCCTGATTATTCCTGGAGGAAGGACAAACATTTGTGTGTCATATGCTCAAAAAAAGCACAAATATTTCATAAAGGTGCAATGCTGAGAAGTACCTATGATTAAATCACCATCTCTGAACAGCTTTTTCAGAAATATTCTTAGAGTGCTGGAACAAACAAGCCTATCTGATTTACAATTAGAAAGACATGGAAATAATTCCAGGAAAAAATATGAGTCACATTCTCAGGAACCATGTGGATCTCTTATGAATAAAAAACAAGAGAAAAATTACTAACAAGAGCATCACCTCCACAGGTAAGCTTCCAGAAACACACAAAAAATCCCTTTCTGCTCATATAGTCAAGATACTTAACTATTTAAAATTTCTGCCAGTATGACTGACATGAACCCATAAAAGGAAGAAAAGAACACAAAGATTTCTATGGGGTAAGTTATAAAATCAGCTCCTGTTGGAATATTTCAAGTCTCCAGTAGAAAACAAACAGCAAGAGTCCTGAAAGACCATCTGACTATAAAAAAAGTAGCTGACAGTGCCTCTTATTTTAATTCTCCAACACTACAACTCTGCTATAATTCTTCTAGACAATAAGTAAACTATTAATGTTTAAGATTAATAGCCTGTTTCATGAACAAAACTGCTATTATATTCCAGAATGAATAAAAAAACCAGAACCCTATTATCACTCATTTTAAATGACTGATTCTCTAACACCAAATTTACATTTGAGGCTAGCACTGAAATAGATGTTTTTTAACTAATCTATACTTATGTCACTTAGATTTACTCACTAAGGAAATACATTTGTAATGGTAATTTAAAACAACAAGAAATTGTTCATATTCAGCAATTTATGATAAGTCAACCTTAATTTTTTTTCTAGACAGAAGAATTAAAGCTAAAACAAAGGTTTTCAAAAGTGCAGACACAGAGTATAGTGGAAACTAGGCCAAAAGAAAAACAAATCCCCAAGGCTGCAAATCTCACTTAAGTCATTTCAATTTTTTTTTAAATTGCCTAGAAAGCTACCAAGAGGTAAAGCTTTAATCTAAGAATTAAAAAAATAAAGAGCACCATTGTAATTCCTGTTCAGAAAAACAACTACATCACAGCAGCACTAAAAAAGCAAAAATTTAACACCTTTCCAGCAAATTTCACCTTTATCAAGCAGATCAGAAGGTCCATCACACAACTAAAAGCTCATATCCACTTGTTTTCTCCACACTCCACTGAGGTGAATTTCTTTTAATGACTTACATGAGACCTTGACTCCCGGGGCAGCAACGAGCACAGGGTCTGCCTGTTCCGGTTATGGGCATCAAAATCCACAAATATGACAGACCAAGAGCAGCCCTGTGAACACAACATTGCACTTGTTTAAGGCAAAGGGAGGAAGGTTGCTGCATCCTGCTGGAACTCAGTTCTGTATTTAATTTGGGCTATGTTGTCATTGCTGGGTAGCTGGAAATTTTAATCAGAAAACATAGCATGACATCAACTGAAAATATTTTGATTTTTAAATATACTGAAGTATAGCCAAAATTAGATGGCTTTATCGCTGATTAGTAATTATATGATTCATTCAAGCTATTAACTCTTTGATTAATTCTTGAAAAATGAGGCCTGTATTAAGGACAAACTAAAAAGAGTAGTTGTTCTTCCCTGTAAATGCAAGAAATCTTCTGAACAGTGACGCTGAATATTTCATTACAAGTCAGTTAGAACACAAACAATTGGATATTCAGCACAAGTACTGCTTTGGAAAAGGACTTTCATAGCAAACAAAAATGGTCTGCTTTTCAGTTATTGTAAGGTCTGCATTATCAGTATCTCCTTAGCAAAATCTAATTCCTAATAAAATCAGTAATTTTACACTGGATTGTGTAAAACTTGTCAACCTCTTGATGCTTCCTGAAACACTGAAAAAAATTCCCCTGGCTGAGACAGAGTTTAAACAGAATCAAAACCATTCAGAACTATTACCAATAGGCAATTTCTTGCAAATTCAGGTTTGTTAATGAACTGATATCTTCACATATGTTGCAACTGATAATGAATCTCAGGATCACTCCCCCACTGGAAGACACAGTGAATGTGAATTCATTCCACTATGGTCATAAATCCCAAAAATTTTCATAAATCCACCAAACTTCTCCCAAACAGCAGTCAATTTCTTTGGTATACTATTTTCCCAGGAAGATTGTTCCAGAGCACACCATTTTAATTACAAAAAACTTCAATTTCCAGTGAAGTTTCTACATAAAGACCTCACCATCCTTCCTTGTGTGACAGTGCATCCACAGAGATGCCTTTCCAAAGGGTTTTATTCTTACTTACTCTTTAACTGCACTCTAATTATATATAGTTATAAGAACACCCAGCTTTTGCTTTACTAGGGTAAACAAAACCCTAAACAATTTTTTCCACTGTCCTCATGGAAAATATTTTTTTTGCAGTCATTCTAGCAAGACATACACTGACTGCTGCTGCAATAAGAATGTACACTAATATTCACATTGGCTTTGATGATTTGTTAACTTTCTTCTTAGTGCAGATTCTGATTATTCACAAATCTCTGAACTCATCTACAAACTCTGAACACAACCTGCCTACATGTGCAGTTGCAAAGTCTGTGCTGCAGGGAAGGGCTCTCTGGGGATTCGGGAGCAGGCTCGTTTGCATTTCATAAACCCACAAGCACCTTGTTTGACAAATGAACTATTTTTCACTTCTCTAAAGACTGTAAACCTTAGGAGTAAGAACACCCTAACAGAGACTTGATTTATGGGAAAAAAAAAAAAATTGTTTTTGCCCAGCCCAATAGAGGGCACGCAGCTCATACACAAACAACTCTGCCCAGGTGTTTCTGCTGCTGTGAGCAGGGGTCCCCCAGCAGTGACTTTGCAGGCTGTACCTGAGCAGCTGCAGCTCAAACAAGTCTCTGGAGGGGCTCAAGGGGATTTCTCAAAGCCACTGGAACACAGCTGGAGCTAAGCACAAAGCAAACTCTGCATTTGACTGAAGGTCAAAACGGATTCTGTTAATGCCAACTACAGATCTCACAAATAAACTCTCAAAGCGTTTAAACCGGTATTGCTTCAGCAATTTATTCATCCATTTCAGAATTCAGCAAAAAAAAAATTGAAAAAAACAAAAACTTCAACAGCCACATTTACTGGTGCTTGAAACTGTTGGGAAGGTAATTATAGATAAATGTCATTTCTGATAGAATAACAGTGCATGAACAGTGTCTGATCATTACTGAAGATCCTTACTACCTCCTAGTTCTGAACACTTGACATTAGCTTTTAAAATGTATGGCATCTCTCTTCCATATATACAGTTTTCTAAACCATTAATTTGGAAGAGTATTCTTTTATTTTAGCTACAGACTACTGTAGGTTTAGCACCAAAAAAGAAAGACGCACATAGAAGGGGAATATACAGCAGATATAAATATCTCAGAAAAGTCTTGCACTCCTAATGGATCCAAGCCACATTAAAGGATGAGAAGAGACTTCACAGCTGTGCAACACACTGAAATTAAAAACAGGTAAAAAAGTGGGATTATATAAAAGCAGCTTGTGTGAAGTGTTGATCAAAAGCCACATGAAGGAAGCAGACAAAAGGAAGGTAATGCTTGAAGGTGGAGGCATATTCTAGTATCAGCAACAGATAAAGTTCTGAAGGAAAAAAACATTTTGGCAACAAAATTCTATTTCAGAATAAGCTGCAACCACTTTAGAATTTTTTAAAGGAAAAATCTCAAGTGATTCTTCATAGTAAGGGCACTGATGATTTTATCAGATAAATTCTGTACCCAAAACAGCAGCAATCAGTTTGCAGACTAACTTTCTTTAAAGCTGGAATCTAACTGTATTAGATACTTCTAAATATCTTCTGATCCACTCTGTAAATCATTATTGCTAACAAAAAAGGAGGGAAAACAAACACTTCTATTACCTGATTTCCAAAGAGATTGAAACCATTAATTGCTTCTAAAGCTGCTTTTGCCAGTCCCACGGAGCTGAGGAGAAAACAAAACAAAACCCAGAGATGTCACAATTCAAGCCCAGGCTGAACTTCACACACTTGACAGCTTTCAGTGCCATGATCTTGCCTTGATTTGAATTTCGTGCTTAACCTTCATGTTAATAAAATGATGATGCAGCAGATTTGGGGTTGTTTTAGTGGTAGGTTGTTTTTTCTTTTCTCTGAAATACCACTCAGCATTTTTGTCTTCAAATGTCAGAGACCATCTGGCAAAAGAACTTCTGTTCTCACCTTGCTATCAGACATCTGGCATTACGTATTTTGAGGTCTTGCTAATAGTGCAGAGACAAAGGATTTACTTCAGCACAATTTTTCAAACCAGCTCTCAGGCACTACACTTGAAAAGACTGATTTCTAGCTTTCAATATAATAAAAGAACTCATCAATCTGAATTCACAATGGAAGGATTTTCTGATGCCAACCATACAGTGACACATCTTTTATTTGTCTTCATCACAAAGAAAACAGAACCCAGAAATTCCATCAACAAGACTTCAAGTCAGCATTCACATTTTACAACACTATGGATTAAAATCAGTAATGATTATATAATTTAAAAATCAAATTCTACATTAAATAATTTATTATCCATTATATAAATTCTACAGTACAAATAAAAATATACACTTTAACAAAGTCTTCTCATTAATAAAGTGTAGTTTTCTGTTTTCCTTGTGAGTATTAAAAAAAAAGAGAAGAAGTGTTCTTCTTCTTCCAGTTTCACTCCTCTCTTTTTCTCAGTTTTAAAGAACACAATTATAGATAAGCCAACTTTACCTATGCCCATTCAACTGCAGTAAGGGACTACAGCATTAACATACACATGAAACACCACATTTTTTGCATGTTGATTCCAGAATTCCAGACATTACAGTCACAGGGCAGCTAAAAGTAAAATGTTACATGAGCTATTTCCCAGCAGAGCTCACAAAGCAAGTGTAGCAGCCCCAGCTTTCTGACAGTTCTGGGATGCAAACACCCAGGTAGGGAAGGGCCTTTGCTCTGCTGCCTCAGTGTGACAGACAAGGGCAGCCCTGCAAATACTCCCGAGGTCCAGATCACTGAGCAAACACCTTTTACATTCTCTTAGGCAATGTGGTAAAACACTCAGAGCATCCAGGGAAACAAATACTTTATTTGGTTTATAAAACTAATTAATGAAACACTGAGTTATAATAAATATAACTAACAGTTCCCCACTGCTATGAAAGAGGAATTGTGACTCTATTGACAAACTTCATCATCCAGCCCCTCTCTAAAAAAATTACAACAATTAAATTGGTAGAAATCTGCAAACAGGGACTGTGCTTCAATCTTTATTTTTCTATACTCCATGCAGCACTCTGGGATGGAAGCAAACATTTTTTCTTATTCTAAATAAACTGACTTTTACTATCTCTTAATGTAAAATACGAACTTTCAAATGATTACTAACAAATACATATTTTAAATATGAGGTCTAATTATGATTACACAGAAAATATTGACGATAATGAAAACAATTCAGTGCAGTTAAAGAATTTTTTTTTAAGTATTACTTTACCTGCATTGGTTCTAATATTAGAAATTCTTTAGATTGGTTACACACTTTATAATTTATAAACCCCCATGTTCTTTTCTGAAACACTGCCAGAAATAATACTCCTGGGTTTCACTTCTAATTGTTCAACAAGAGAAAGCTGACCAGCTTAACCACAGCCTGCCCTGAGCAGCTGCCTCTGTTTGGTTTCTTCTGATGCTGAAAGCTTTCAGAGCTGGAGAATAAGATGAAGAAATAAACTGAACTCAGAAGAGCTGGGAATGTAATTATTTTTCTGGCTTTGTTTCAAATACCTAAAAAAAAAAGCAATTGTTCTAAAAATTGCTCTATTCTAATTATCACCTAGCCATTGATCAAATAAATTGGCATGATGACTCAGGACAGAACTTTTCAGTGGAATTCTGTATTATTATCAAACTGAATATACAGAAGATAAAAATCAGAGAAATCCTGCACACTGGAGGCTGTATTTATTACATGTTAGAATCTCATACTTCCCTTTCAAGTAACAGTCCTAATATCAACATGATAGATTTTCAGAGTGAGAGAAAAGTTACTGATAAAAGGTAGAGAAGCAATAAATGTTCAGTTGGAATTCAGATAACAAAAAACTACTCAATCTGTCTACAAAATAGGATGATATTGCTTGAAAGAAATTCAATGCATACATATATTGCATCCTTGAAATCATCTCTACTTTGCAGACACAGTCATTATTCTACAATAGGACTAATTTAATAATTTACTGTAATTCATCAGTATTTTTCTATCTCTAATTATTGAAACCCCCTGGAGACTTCACTACTCTCACAATTACTTGCCAGTGTCCATAGAAACATCCCAACATTGTCAATCACTCCCTTCACACACACACACAAGTGCTACTTAGATTATCAAGTTTTATGGGTAAATGACAAGAGCAAGTCACTTTAAAAGAAAAAGAAGTCTGTGAACAGCCTTTGCATCAAGTGTGTCTTTACAAGAGTGAACAATCACACAGCACAGTGCACTTCAAGGCTGTGACCACACTTCACATTCATTTCATTCCTACTGATTAATGCCTTCCTGTTGGGAAAATTGCTAAAGAGGTTCTGTAATAAACATTATGCTTGTGTCTTTGTATAGAAAATACATTCCTCATACCCTACAATTTAGGAACAAAAGAAATGGAGTGTCTTAATAGAATGAATGAATGGCAAACTGTATTTTAATAAATGTGTTCCTTCCTCACTCATTAAGCCACTATGAACAGACTGTACTGACCTGGGGACTCTCTCTGGAGAAAAAGGTGCTTACTTGGAGATGGGTCCAAAACAAAACCTCACCCAAATCCTTGTAAAATATTCCTCTGAAAATTTCCCAGGATCATTAAGTCATGGGCCAGAAGGGACATAAGGAACTGATCCAGCCCAACACAAACCTCACCTGAAGCCCAATATCATAACCAAGACCAAGTGAAGTCAACCACAGCCTACACCAGATAAGCCTCCCAAACCCCCAAGGATGGAGAGTCTGTTTTGAGCATCCTGTTCTTTCCTCCTCTGTGCTTCAAATGAAAGGGTTTCTTTTTAATGTCCCCACTGAACCTCACCAGGTGCAATCCTTAGACTTTACTGGAGCTGCCAACTATTTTAACGTGTCAAGGATTATCAAGAGCAGCCTTGCAATCAGAATGCCATGGGTAACATTTGACCTTGAGCCATATTTAGGCCAGGGGAAGCTGAGACTAACCCAGAGAAACCACTTTCATCTTGCTAAAAGAGATTTAGTAAACACACTTTAAACAACATTCATAATTCCCACTATTTTTTAATTGTTGGATTCATCCTCTCAA
The DNA here is from genome assembly GCA_013400215.1 of Cisticola juncidis. Lineage (NCBI taxonomy): Eukaryota > Metazoa > Chordata > Aves > Passeriformes > Cisticolidae > Cisticola > Cisticola juncidis. The sequence continues at coordinate 805,713 of VXBR01002162.1, read as the reverse complement.
TAAAATACCTGAGGGCAAACACTAAAATCTGCATATTTTTAGCAAATGTAAATCAAAATACACCTTCAAATATATGTACCCTTAATTCTCCTCCTGCTCAATTTCTTGCCTCTATCCAAGAGCTGTGCATTTCAACTGGCACATCAAGCACCACAGAGAATGTGAAAAATAAGCAAACAAGAAAAAATTTCTACATCAGTAATAGTTTTGTAACTATATAAGCCAAACTAGAACAAGGAAGGAGAGCACTACAGCAATGTGCTATATAGTCCAGAGAACAGCAATGCCGAGGCTCTGCAGCTCCAGATTTGGAATATGAGGCTGCTGCTCTTTGGCAATTTCCTAATTTTCCCAGTGCATATGGGAGGTGTCAGAGCACCTTGCACAGCCACTCAGCAGATGCCTGCAGAGCAGCTTGATCAAACAGCTCCAGGACAAATTAATTTTGTGAAGTTCAGCCGTATGGGAAGGGATCACACTACAATAAAAGCTGTTACAAATCTTGCCTTTGAACCACTAAAAGACATCAATTTGCATACATCAGTGAAGACGTGCTCCACAGAGTGTTCTGCTATTTATCATTTATCAGAAGTGTTTGGAGCTGCACTATGAGAGAATACTGAGACTGTGAAGGCTGAAAACATCTGCATCTTTTAACACAGGCCATAATATGCAGCTATTATTCAGACTGCCAACTGTACAGTATCTTCTTCGAACAGAAAGCCTCTTTCAATAAAAGACAAGATTTACCCACTCATTCTGAAAGCAAACACAGCCTGTATGGAGCCTTCCAGCAGAGGCTTTAAGTGTCAGGAGTGCACCATCCTTAACACTGACCCTGCAGAGAGCACTTTGGGGTCCATAATCACAGAAGACACACATACATCATTTCTGAGTAGACCTGATACACATAATTGCTTCATCAATTTAAAACAAAAGGGGGTTTATAGCTCTCTTTGGTAGATACGATTGCAACACAAAGTATAAAGAATATTTCACTGTACCCAGGGCTTTTCTCAATAATATCTAAATATGCCCTCTGATGCATGTTCCCTTTCCATTTTTCCTGATTTATGGGAACCAGGGAAATTGCCTACCAGCTTTCTACAGTGAAGCAGAGTATCCTCATGTACACAAAGCAAGATAAATAGGGGCAATACTTGTTTCTGATGACCAAAGTCTACTTCTTAAATTAGGACCAAGCTCTGTGCTCTCCTTTGTGCTAGCTTGATGAGCTGTTAGATTGGCCCAGTCCATCTCACAAAACTTTACCCTTAGAAAAACCAACCTATAAACGTCAGTCTAGATTAAGACAAAACAACATGCCCATTTCCATCTGTTTGAAAGATGCTCAGTTTTCTCTGGAGGAAATCCACATTCTGAATAACCAGAACGCTACAAACAACAGGAGACACAGCTGCTCCTTTTGCACATTTCTACAAGGTGAGATGTGGAAATAAGCATTTGCTTCTCTATGTAGTCTGTTCATGTAGTCTGGCATTTGACAATTTTACAGACACAGTAGGAGAAAAGAAAACTAGCAGAGTAATAAAACAGATTGTATAACAACAACTTGGATTTTTTTAGCTCTCATATTGATACAAAGGTTCTATAAAAGCCCTGAAAAAAACCCCAAATTAAGAGTTCTTTTGTAAGGACATGTTACTGTATCTATAGGTTAAAGTATACATGTCTGCATGTGAACTAAAAAAAATCAACAATTCTCAACTGAGAACACAGATTTCTTTGACAATATTGAAGACTGGAAGAAACACATTCTTTGCAAGCCCTTGATAATTAGGATGGTCAACAATGTTTTAAAACCACTAATATAGCCAAGCTATAGCCATTTATATGATTATTATAACCTCACAAGTGAAAAAGTGAGAAAATAATAGTAACACTAGAAAAATCAAGGTGACAGATTACAGATTTGATCCTTCAAGACAGATAGCACATAACTCCTCTGAGGTGAGCAGGACTCCAGCATTAAAATGCTACCAGAATTGCTCCCTGACCCTGGCAGGGCTCAGAACTTGCAGCATCAGAAGAACTTGGGAAAGAGCTTGGGACTAAGCTGCTCTCCAGTGTCCAGCATCTTCTGCCCACCATGGTGGAGACAAGAAAATCTAAAAAGCAGGATATTCCTAACCAGTTTTGTGAATCCCATTCCAACCCCACTGCACATGCCTCAAGACCCTGAGCTGTTCTGAACACAAATTTCAGAATTATATGCATGCAGCTGCACGTAATTATTGGAATTTGAATACTCAAACAGTTAAGCATCCATGTGGTTATTTCACCATGCATATCATGATGAAATTATCTTCACATTTTCCCAAAATACATCCCTCAGTCTTTAGAGAACCTTAATTTAGTTCAAACAGTATTTTCATTTTTTATTATTTTTAGCTCACCCTATGAACTCTTTTCATTCCTTTACTTGCCTTGACTAAAAGAGCTCCATTTGCTCACCTACCTTGAGTGCAGCTCTGGACTGCCATTGTTGTATTTGCTGCCTCTTTCCCAGACACCAAAATCTGGCACACGATAGGCTCTCTCCACACAAAACACAAGATTCTGGATAAAGGACACCTACAGGAAAGAAAAGTGACTGAAGGAAAATGAAAGCAGAAAGTTTTTCTGTTTTTTCCAAAAGACAAAGTTGCTATTCCTTGAAACCGTCCTTTCCATCCTTTTTTGTCTGAAGCCAAAGAATGATGTTCCCAAGTTCAAATATTCTCTTTAAAACCAGTTCTTAATCACAATATGTTAAGAGCTGTCCCAAATGAGGTGCCAATGTGAATTTATGTGACAGTTCCAACAAAGGCAGGGATAAAAATGATTTCATATTCAAGACACATATTTGATGAGCTCCAAAAAGGTGATATTTTGATCTTTTCAAACAAATTTATCCTAACAACATCAGAAACCAAAACAAAATTAGTCTTGGTGCTTTTTCTTAATTCATTTTAAGAGAATTGATATGCCAAAGTTTTATTAAATTAGCTCCAGATAATACATATTTATGCAGATTCAAACACACTCCTTTATAAACACAAATAAAACTCTAAACCAATTTATTATAATTAAAATCTTTTCTTGGACCAACACATTTCAACTGAATACCAAAGTACTGAAGGGTATTTTAAGGTATTTAAGGTGTATTCAACTATAGCTGGGGACTTATCTAAGTAGATAATTTTTCCTGATTTACACTGTTGAAAGAGACACTTGGAGATGCTTGACTGTAGAAAAACAAATTGAGCACAAGTTTTATAGTTCACTTTAAAGAGTCCACATTGGAGCTCAGAGAAAATTTAACCACAAACACAAGATTTCACTGGTTCACCTCCAAAGCAGGGATTTCATCCCGTCCCATCCAAATTATTCTAGGGGACTGTGGAAAAGAAAATATTGCAATGGCTATAAACACAACCATATTGGGGAACTACAGAGAAGGATTCACTTTGCTACCATAAGTGGTTTGGGTTTTTTTTTTTTTTCCATCATGCTATGTAACAAAACCCCAGTCTTTTACTGAAAGGTATTTGCCTGTATACCTTCATTTTTCTTTACATTTTAAAAATTTACTGTTCCAGATACACTCTTTAAGCTAATACCAGTCCACCACCAATATTACAATTCTTGATATACTTGTCTCTCTTTATTTGTCGCTGCTAAAATTTGACTATGAGGTGTACAATTATCTGCACACTAGACTTTCTCATAGTTACTACTTTCAGGAAAACCTTGTCCCACTCTTCAGCCATGTCCAGTATATTCATCCCTGTAATTTAACATTTGGTTGCATTAAAATGAACTTTCCATGTATGAAGCCAGGACTCCCAGGGATTAAGAGTGTGGCTTTTCCCATGTCTATCAAAAATTGAAATTTATATGAAGAAGCAAATAGGACCACATAGAAACATATAACCTTACTGATTACTTTTTACCAGTGATGATGATTGGAACACACACAAAAAAAAGGTCAATTACAGACATTTTATGACACTAACTAGGGTTTCCAAACATCAAAAAGGCCATGAAATAGCTAGTTGTAAACCAAAATCTTCAGAGAACAAATCATTCATATTGCAGGCACGTAAATGCCATAACAAGATCAATGTTATGGCACTTACAGAAATTATGGGTTGTTTTTTAAGCTTATTTATCCAAAGTTGAGCATGTGGAGATGGAAGTGTAATAAAGAGCCCACACCCAGCATGGATGCCTGCAAATATTCATGGTGCTGGGTAATGTGTGGCTCACTGCTCAAATTCAGACTGTCACACAGCCATACACTGTTGTCTTTGCTAGGGATGCAAAGATGCAATTAAATTAATTTTTCCTCTGCCAACAGCTGAAAGCAGAGGGTAACTCACTGACAGCTGCCACGCCTGCCATGGAGAGGCAGCATTGCCTCCAAAGCCAAGAGCTCTGTGCACAAACATTCCAACAGCCAGGATGCCAAACAGCGCCCATCTGCCAGCACCCTGAGCCCAGCACCCCGAGCCCTGAGCCCAGCACCCTGAGCCCAGAGCCCAGCATCCAGTACCAAGCAGCCAGTACCCTGCACCCTGCACCCAGAATCCTGCACCCAGCACCCTGAGTCCAGCAACCAGCACCCTGTGCCCTGCATCCTGCATCCAGCACCATGAGCCCAGCACCCAGCACCCTGCATCCTGCACCCAGCACCCTGAGCCCAGCTTCCAGCATTTTGTGCCCAGCACCCTGCATCCTGTGCCCTGCTCCCAGTACCAAGCAGCCAGTACCCAGCACTCTGCACTCAGCACTCTGAGCCCAGCACCCAGCACCTTGTGCCCAGCACTCAGCACTCTGCACCCAACATCCTGCACCCTCTGTGCCCAGTACTGAGCACCCTGCACTGAGGACCCTGCACCCAGCACCCTGCAGCCTGAGCCCAGCACCCAGCACCCTGCATCCCTCACCCTGCACCCTGTGCCCAGCATCACTCCTCTGAGGGGAAGGGCTGAACCAGCCTGCCATGGGGCACTGGGTAGGGACACCCAGCTGTGGGTCTGGGCAGCAGGTGCCACACTGACACTGCCACATCCACATCCTGCAGACACAGGGAAGCCCTGGACACCTGATCATCGTGAGGTGTTAACAGATTCGGGCAATTGCTGAACCCACAGAGCCCAAGAGAACGTGCCAGGCTGTGGTAAAAAAAACCAACATGAATCTCCATAGTGCAGAGATTTACAGGGGACAGCTGCTAGGAAAACAACATCCTGGCAAGAAGGGGAGAATATCCACTGACTGGAGTCTATAAACGTGCACTTTTTCTGTAGAATCTGTAATTAAATGCAAACATCTAGAGGATAACATAAATTATATATCAAGCTAATTAAATACTTAATTATATATGTTTGCCTCCTTACAGATATAAAGGCAGTTTAGAGGAAATAATATAGACCTATCATATGATCTAACTAAGAAATAAAGAAGACATGTTGCAGCATTTAGTTTTCTAATTATATTAAAAAAAAGATTACTGAAGACATATGTTCTAGAAAAATAATGCAAATTCACCATTACTGGAAAAATCTCTTTTTTTTAGTAGTAGTAATGCAAGCACATTTAAGCTTTTTAAGGCAATACAGCAGCAAGTATCAAACAGATCAGAGTAAATTCAAACAAATCCAGATTAAGAAATTGGAGAAAAAAAGAATTAAAAAAGTATATACATCTGTGTTTTCCATTCCAGTTCCAAAACATAACCTCATTTTAGAGCAGGCCAGCAGGTTGTCCTGACATGACTTGTACTCAAGCCAAGGCTATTATTATCTTATTTACAGAACAGTTAACACTCCCTACAAACATCTCTTACTACCATATAAAATTCTTTTATTTTCAATTAAAGATATAGCAAAACTTCTTAACACCCATAAGTTCGTAAGTGTTTGAAGAAAACCCTGCAGCTTCCCTAAAATTAACCCCATTATTTATTATATTGCATTTTCATTGGACAGGATGCACTGAGTTTAAAATAATGTGAAAAGTGAGAACAATGTCAGTAGAAGTTAATCATCCTAACAGACCTCTTAATTCTTGACCTTGTAGCTATCAGAAATAGAGAACTATAAAACTTTCAATGTCATGTTACATTTACTCTTTGCACATCTAACACTTTTTTGGCTATTATTTCACTATCCATTCATTCCATTACTTTTTCTGAGTTCCACTCAAAGCATAGAATACCTGTATTTTCAGGACAACTACTTCACAGTTGATAATGAAATAAAAACCAGAGAAAACACAAACAATTTGAAGCCTGTTTTAGGACAGGAAATCGATTTGTACCTCATCTGTGTTGTAGATAATCTGAAGCCCCGAAGAGATCATCTCAACCAAATAGAGGAGAAATAATGACACAGCATTGATCTGCAGTAATTAAACACAGAAAGGAAACTGTAATTAACTGTATGCTTATTGGAGTCATGGAAACAAAATAAATGTGGTATAAGTCACTAATAAAGATGGTCCCACTATAACACAATTCTGCTTCTTCAGAAATCCTGGATCTAATTATGTGAAAACAAACAATAGACACTAACAAGTATTGTCCTCTAGAATTCTGATTTTTTAATTTTGAACTGTGCTAGGAAATGTTCTCCCTTAGGCACACAGCTTTGACCCACAGGTAATCACTCTGGTCACAGGCTGTTTTCATGGTTCCATATATGACAACTCACCAGCAAGCAGGTTACCAGCAAGGCAAGCAGGATATTGAACGGTGCACAGCACACCTAGAAAGCAAATCACTTCAGCCCTGGTGGAAATTTTGGCATTATCAGCTGACAGGAGAAGAATTATATCATTCAGATATGACCATATATGTGAAAAACTGTATTTTTTTGCACCCATACACAGCATTTATTGTTAACAGAAATGACCTTCAGCAGCTGTACAGATGAGCATCATAATGTCAGCTCATTGAGGAATCAAAGGAAACTGCTGGTTTGGTTTTTATTACAGAACTTTCCCATACTTGAGAACTTCAATAGAGAAACTAAGTTTATCACAGTATGAGGTATAAACAACAATCACATTATATGAAATTTAAAGAAAACATCTAGAGCAAAAATAGTGGATTCTTTTCTGGAATATAGCAGATTAAAAATTAGGTTCAATTTCTAAAAATACATAAATATTTAAAGACAACTGACTCCACTGTCTTAATACAAACTCAAAAGCACCAAGTACAGGGATAAGGGCTATATAATATATTCAATTTTTCCCAGCTGAGCTCTCTCAGTTACTTTGTACTCCTGTCTCCACAGAGGTGAAAACCCTCTAGTTTTAGAGGTATGCAGATGACAGATGGGAATGTGCATTTATGTTTATGGGAAGGATTGAGCTGCCACAAAAAACAGACTTTAAACTGTCATACAGTGCTCCCCAGGTCCCCAAATTGTCTTCTCCTATAAATAAAACATGTGCCTTTTCTGGAAATTTTACATAGTCCAAAATGCTAACTTAAGATAACTCCATAAAGCATTTTCCCCAGAACACACATTTTCTGAATCCAACACATTTACTGTACAAACTATTTAAGTAAAGCTGTCACCATGAAATGAAACAATCATCAACCTACTGTGTCAGTTCTGAATAATTTCACTAGCAATTTCTGAACTAAAAAGTGTGTGCCCACTTATGGAATGCAAAATAACAAGGTCATGAAAGGTGGTTCTGAAAGTAAAGAAAAGGGAAAATGAAAAGAGTAAAGATTAAAACTCTGGAAAATGAGAGACAATAAAACAATCAGTTATGCAGTGAGTCTGACTAGGAACCACTATGCAGAGCAGTAAACAACAATTGCTAACTCTTGTCAGTGTACCTTAATGAATGAAAATTGCTCAAAATTATGGAAAATTAGATATTCACCCTAAGGTTACACTAAATCTTTCACTTTACTGACTACAGCATTTTTTTGCCAAGATTATTTATTGACATCCATCTGTTGGTCTCAAAAAGAAGCAACGTTGTAACCAACCATCTACCTCTACAATCTCACAGTTATTTCAGTAGTTTCTGACCAAAACCTACCATTCAGTTATGTTTCAAAACACCCTGTTTTTCAGCAGAAGATGCAAAAGGTAACTCAGTTTTACCACATACAGCACATTTAACACAACTCTAACCAAACTGAGACAGCAGCATTTCGGAAGAATGGAGACAATATTACTAAAAAATCAGCCAAACATGGATTTCCATCAACATGGATGTGTTGTTACCTGAAGATGACCATACTCCTTATGGGAGAAGACCTCATCTCCAGTGTGTGCATTGAACACAGAATGCAGACATGCAGATGGTTTGGGGTCTTGTTTAAATTTCTGAACCTAAAGGCGAATAAAGGGCAAAACATTAAAGCAAAGGCAATAATTTCAGTATGTCTGGCAATCACAATTCACCATATACTTTACTTAAATTATTATTACTATAGGTATTATTACCAAATTAAAAAATTTCTTGATTTGACCACCATGTAAACCTTATAATCAAGTGTCTTTTCAAAACAATTACTTTATAGCTGGTAATTAAGTGAAACCAAGATAGCTCCAGAACTTTTCAAGTCATGCTTTGCTCTCCAACAAATTTTAAAATTTTCTAACCATCACTGCCAGCACCTGATCCACATTTCATGGTATTTTCAATACTGCTACCTTCATAAGATTTTCTTCTCTACCAACAAAACACAGCATGTGCCTTAGAACAAACAAACAAGTACTATATTGTGGAGTCTACTCCACAAATACAATAAATACACTTCAGGTCATGACTTATATGTTCATTGGTAACAGAACACAACATCTGCATTTTTGCTACAAGCAGCAGCATTTGCTCAGGTCATGTCTTGGGCACAATATAACTCATACTATTAAAAAATATTTTCCTTCTACATGAGGCCCCACACAGTCTCTCAGAATAAAGTCCAGCTTGACTGCTGTCTGTTAGACACCAGAACTGTTTATTACTACACTGTAGGAAAAGAAAAGCATCTGTAGTAAATAAGGCAAAACCAGACAACCAGTATGCCAGCAGTGGGACACCTCTGGTCATTTAATGCTCATTATTCACATCTGGCACTCCCCATCCTCAAAACAAACTGCTGCCCATTAAAGAGAAAAGCCACAGCTCAAATGTAACAAGATCAATTTAGGTCAAGATTATTTAAAGGTACAAGACTCTCAAGAAACAATCCAACCCCCCTTGAAAAGATAGGTCAGCATAAATACAAGTGGCAATACAATACCTGCTTGTTATTACTGTTACTGATATACCTGTGGACTTCCCATTTCAGTTTGTGTGCTCAGCTGTGAGGGAAGCTATGGGCTTACATGAAACTATTTCTAATAGTGCAGTTAAAAGTCAGTGATCTGAAACTTCAAATAACCACATGGAATATGTGTATTATACTACTTCTAGATCTGCCGCTAACCACTGTGCAAAATTTATCCACCCCACCAAATTTTAATAAGAAGGCCTGAATATTCAGAGTATATGCACGAGAGAATTCCAGGCTGAATAAATCAACTGTGTTGCAACATAAGTAGACTACTCTGTTTCCTTACTCATTCTGGAAATGTGTGCCCTTCTGAAATTATGTCATTAAGTAAAATACTGCTGGAAAATATCTGCTAAAGAAACCAAGCAAAACAATCAAAATGATCACCTAGGTAAGGAGAACAACTGCAAACACAATAGCCAAGATAACACTGCAAAGAAAACTCTCCAGCCTTAACAAAAAGTAGTTCTACATATTTCCATTTAATCACTAAAAAGACATACCCCCCCCAAAAATATTAATGGTGTAATATTTAAATGGGACATATAACTGCAAAATGAACACGAAGTTTCAAGTGAACCCTGCACTTTCCTTCCCCACATGCTCATAGCTTCTACTCCCTAAAACGATGTGACCTGACAACAAAGCAGCAGCTGTTTGAGGGGGCAGCCTAGAACTGTGATTTTGATCTGTATTTAGGATTTGTTTTCCCAGTTTAATGAATCCCTGGAGTGAGGCGGGCGCTGTGTCCGCAGCGCAGTTTTACCTTATCAGCCTGGCGCATGTAGCAGTAGAGAATTCCTCTCATGCACTTTATGGCAGAATGCTCCAGCTCGTGGGTCCTTCCCTTGTCATCATCAATGCGCCTGGGTGAGAGAGATAACTCATAAAACAAATTGCAAATGCATTCGTGGGGGGAAGAAAAAAAGAGACATTCATGCTTTGGAATATTAAGTATTTAACTAACGCTGTTGCATAGTGGTGCCCTCGCTCATATCTACATATTTACAGCCCTAGTCATCCTTTCTCATTAAAAATAATAAAAATAATAAAAGGGGTTTTGTCTGCCAACTTACACAAGCATTCCTCTTTCAAAATTTAAGAATTAAAAAAATCCTTCCTGATATTATAATATCCAATCTCTTGCAAGTAAATGATTCTCAGTACCAGCAATAAGCCTGCCAATGTCCTGAACTCTCCTACTAGATTTAAAAGTATCCCCTGAGTATAATTTGGTAGAAGAATCTCTATTTTTAGTAGCATGCATTAATTCCACTGTAACAAATACTGATACCAATTATATTATACGAAAGCATGTTTAGTTACCAAAACTAGAGAGACATTTTTAACCTAGCACCTTGATAAACACTTTTACTGAGATTTGGAAATGCACCATTCTCTACGGGTTTACAAATCTATTTTTGACAAAGCTTCCTCTTTAAAAACTTTCCCAGGGAACTGAATGAGAGAGGGAATGTAACCTGGCAGAGACATGAGTGTAGAAGTTATTCACCTGTAAGCAAGGGCCAATGCCCAGGCACAGGCAGCACAGTAAAGGCTGTCATGGACTTTTGCCTTTTGGTTATTCCCAAAAGTCTTGGTAGGGAACAGACCTGTGGTTGGGCTTTGATGGAGCAGCAATGTTGATTTAACTGGAAAAAGGAAAAAGAAAAAGGTTGTTAACAACTTTCATATTTCTTCCAGTTTCTAAATATATTTTCAGGAACACATCAAGGTGTAAACAGCCTGTTACAGCATGCACAAGACAAAATAAGGGAAAAAAAAGGTAAGGAAAACACAAAATTTGTTTTTACATTGTTTTTTCAGACAAATTAGAGCTTTTTACACAAAACCCCAGCAGTATTCAAAACTATTTCTATGACTCTGTTCTAGCACAACCCACTTTGTACAGAATTACTACAAAGCAAGCCAGTAATTTCCTTTCTATGAAAACAGAAGAAAAAAGTGACTACAGTGTGTCAGCTGCCCCCCAATCTGTTAAATGCTCAAACTTTCCAGAACTCTGCACTCATAAAAATTACATATTTAACTCAGGCCAGATGATTCTATTAATATTTATAAAAGTAGAGGGGAGTAAGTAAGGAGAAAAGACAACTACAATTATATAACTCAGTGTCTTGATATGAAAAGAGACTAAGACAGGAATTTTCAGGTTGTCAAAACTCAGTTAGAAAAAAACCTAAATATTACTTTAATTCTTTTTGTACTTCAATATTTTGTATTTTGGAAATTGTTCTTCCTAAGGTTATATAACCAGAACGCTACAAGATTGAAACTGGGCTTAATGCCCTCGAATTTGACCTTTCTAACATTAAACTCTGCAGCAGAAGACAGGAAAGCAGGTTTTTTCCACAGAACTTGGAATTTATTGTTACCAAGCATCAATTTTAAGAAGGCCTCTTTATTGTCTACATAGAATACTTAAAAACTAAGTATACTAAAGGAAAATTACAATGTTTTACTGCTTTATGCATTATATTTAGTGTCTTGATAGCCTATTACAAAAGCCTTGATAAAATATTACCTGAAAAAGGCAATATAGATTATATTAAATGAAGTATAAATTCAGTAGCAGATTTTTACTGTGGCAGCAGGATAATTGCCTGAGATGAACAGCAAGCACCACCACAGGTTTGTCTGTTGCTGCCTGTGGAGTGTTAAAAAAGCCAATTAACAGTCATCTCCTCTGTGAGAAAGCTAAAAGCAATGCACCTACAAAAAGCAACACATCTATGGACAGACAGGTGCAACCCAGATTTCACTTCAAAAAGCCATTTGAATGGAGTCCCATCCCACATCTTCAGAATGATGGGGAAATTGTTCACTCTTCTGTACTGCTGCCTGAGTAAAACTTAAATTCTAAACTGTCAATTGCACAGCCATTAAACATCCCTGATTTTAGAATACAGGCAGGACTTCATTATAACACAAATGTCCTAAACCCCAAAACAATCAAAACAAATTGTTACTTCTTTAATGGTTTTGGCTTAAAATAACATATGAAAAACACTATAGTTGACTTGAAATTAGCTAACAAAATTTCAGCACAAAAATACATTATGGCACCATTAATAACAAGAAGGAACTTCTAACTGATCACCTGCCAGACTGTTCCAAGTACTACAAGAAAGCTTTTGTCCATTTAAATTTTTCCTCAGTTGTATCTGGTCAATGCTACCATCCTAAGAAACCCATTTATTCAAAACAATTCTAAATCCAGTCTTACAGCTGAATTTTCAATGACATTTTGATTTTCAGCAAGAAGTGTAGCTCAGTCCTCCTCTTTGCACCTTCAAATTTCCAGAAGATTATGAAACTAACCTTGAGTAGGAATAATGTAGCACCAATATTTATTATGCAAATATCAATTCTAACACATCTGGGTTAGTTCAAGCATTAACTTACCAATTCTATAGTAATGATTTAATTTATCCCACAGAGTTTCCCCCTCTGGCTTTGGAAGGTTAATACATTTAAGTGGCTCATAAATTGAACCTAAAATAAGAAGAAAAAAGAAAACCAAAATCAAGATCAGAATCAGTTTCATAATTGTAATATTACTAAAAATTACTGCAATAAGGTATTTCTTCAAGTTTGTTATACAAAAGCACAATTTATTGAATTTCAACTGAAACAAAAAAGTTGTTTTCTCTACAACCTCAGAGAAGCTTTTCTATAGAACCTGTCTACAAAAACCAGTATCTCCACCTGTATCTCCAGTGTCTTGTAGATACTTAACTAGAGCAAATGCTACCTAAATGTAGAGTTAATTATTGAAGACAACTATTAAATGTTAAGAATTTTCTATGAACATTTTCTTAAACCTTAAGTATGTTACAGAGAAAATTCCAGAAGATATGTAGGAAAACAGAAGAGGGGCAAAAGTAGACCATATTCAATTTTTACTGCCCTACCTGCTTTCTAAAATGGTGAAATGTTCAACCATCAGTGTTTGATCTACCTCAACCTTGTCTGCACCCACCAGTCAGCCCAGCTGATGTCATGTCAGAATACAGATTGCTTATTCCCACATGCTACTAAAGCTTAAACAAGCTACACAACAAAGCCCTCAAGTCACCTATATTCCAGAGAAATACAATGCTATCATTCCCACTGTCCCACAAATTGACTGCCTCCCTATCTGCACCTGAAAAGTCAGTTTTACTGAGAGCTGAAATGAGCTACCTGTTAAAAATTACTGGGGTGAACCATTTCCAACTTCTAATTTCAGAGTAACATCCTGCTCTCCTCCACAGATCACTTGGGCTGTATTCAGTGTTCTGGATGGGCAGATCTCCACGAGAGCCATGTGCTAACAGGAAGAATGAGAATTTCCCCTTTCCGGACTGCATGCTGCCCTTTGGAAAAGCTCAGGGAATGCAGTGCCAGGGCAGCCCAGCCAGCCAAGCAGTTCTGGCAGGACACAGCGAGGGCTCCTTTTCACAGCGCCTCTTTGGCAATCCCAGCACATTCCCACACATCACACGAGACTGTCCATACACAGGGCTCTCATCCCCATGAAATCAAGAAAACAAAATGAATAAAATAAAAGTGTTCAAGAAACAACTGGATGGAGCACTCAGTGCCCTGTCCAGCTGCCAAGACGGTGCTTGGTCAAATGCTGGACTTGAGAACCCCAGAGGACTTTTCCAACCTAACTGGAATGTGTGTGGAATGGCGATAGAAGCTTTATGAATCAAGTCCTTTGGTGTGGAGACAAGAAAATGTCTAGCCATTCAAGAATGCAAACCTCACCCCAAGTTAGTATTGCCTCTGCTTTGCAATCATGGGAGTGAAAAAATCCCCACCCCTCCCCGAGCAGAGCCCTGGGTGCCTGCTCTGCTTGGACGTCCTGGTGATGCTTCCCAACCCTGAGCCTCACCTACAGCCTTCCCTCACTGGGAGAGGTAAAATTAGAAATAAACACCTGCATATGGGAAAGAGCAGAAAGGGAAGTACAGAGAGCTCAGTTTATCTGAGCTGCCTAAAAAATCAAAGTCAAAAGAAAAGAAATTGTTCTGTACTGGAAAAGAAAAACTTGTAGCATATCACAGCTTTTGTATCTTCTATTAAAATAACTAAATAAATAAATAATGAACATTCTGAACCAATTTAAATCCCTTTTTCAAAGATATTTTGTTTTTCTACTTCTTTTAGCCTATAAATCCCTCTCCATGGAATGATTCATAATTTATCTTGTTATACCATTAATTCAGTTATCTTGCAAAAGCACACAAAACAGTGAGCTGCAGTAACTGTAATTTTGTACAGTGTTGAAGTGAATGGACAGAACTCACAAAAGAAAAAAATCTTCAGTAAGTCAGTGCATAAAAAGCAGCAAATTTATGAGAAACTTACTAGATTTTCAAAGGTACAAGAATGATTCTAACTCTTAGATTAGCTAACTGAATATCATGTGGATATCCACCATCCTCTGTGTGTGAAACAGGTTCAGAATGTCCACATCCTGCAGGCTCCTACCCCCAGTGTGGCACCAGCACACACAGCTGAGCATCCACAGGCACATACACACAAGTCAAAAGTTCCTGAACTAAAATTGTGCTAATTTAAATACTTACCAGACAATCTGTGACCCTCTGTGGCCAACAGAGAAACAAAACAAAGGTATCAAGAACAAAAAGCAAGCATATTGTTCTATTTCAGAGCATTCAAACAATTCAGCTTCATGCAGAAAGAATATTAACCAGAACAGAGAACATGAAAATGTCACCACCATCTACAAATTACATTATTCTAAATGTTTGAAACTTTAATAGAAATATAGTAAAACAGACAGAGTAGACTGCTGATAGAACAGAAAGGTGAAATTAATTCAAAGTTTGAAAAAACAACAACAACAAAAAAATTCTATGCTTTTGAAGTATTCCCTAAAATTACTCCTACTACAAGGAGGAGAACTTGTTTAAATCAAAGTTTTCCACATATTCTTCATTAATTCCTTATTAGCATCTATACAGTTTATGTTTTGCTTGGGTGTCTACAGCATGGAGAAATCATGTGGTAAATTACATTTCATTACTATCACAACCTAATCAAAGCAAGGAACAGTCAGGACAAACACCAAGCTGCTCCTTCCTTGTGCTTCTGGAGAGAGCCCGTAACACAGAGGAAGCTATTTTAAGGATGGCTAAAAAAAAATCCTGTCTTCAGTCTCACCCAAAATCTATGTGAGTTCATTTCAGCAAGATAAAAACCTGTCATAGAAAGTTATTTTCAATTACATATTTAAAACAGGTTTTCAAACTAAAAAAATAAAATTAAAGAAATTACAACAGCAAGACTGTAGCACTCTAAACATAACAGAGTGACATATGCAAATAAGACCCTGGAGGTCTCAGTTTGTACAGCAGCATTCAGAAGAAACAGAATGAGGACATTAATTTTAAATACTGTTTTTCATAAATACATCACTTTATTATAACCATACAGTGTGAGTTTTATTTTAGGCAAATAAGTAGGTATGCTAGGAAGAATATAAAAACCTATTTTGTTGATTTACTGTTTCTTCTGCTGTCTAGTAGTGTAACAACCCCATCCAACATTCAAATAGGGTATTTGGGAGTTCAGGGTTTCTTCCACAAAGAATGAAGTGTGCCCATTATTTCCTTTACATCACAAGTGCATTGCTGCAGGCAGTACCTACCTCAAAAACAGTAAAAAATTGACAAAAAATCAAAGTGTCACTTCCTGTATTCATATAATTCATGTCTGATAAGAGAACACTCAAAGTCTTGGTCCCAAGTCCAATTAAATCCCTGTTTGTCTTCAGACACTGCACTGACTAAATGCCCTTTATTCATAACCTGAAGGAAAATAAATGCCCTTTCATTTCCTACCACTTACAGGTCCCACAGTAATATGATTCCACCATTCCTCAAGCTGAATAATTACTAAAAATGATAGATATTCCTTTCAAAGTAATAGAGAACAGGAAGCAATTTCAATCCTATGTATATACAACCTCTGGAGGCCCAAAATATTATGTTATCCTGATGTTAAAGTATGTTCCCATCCCCCTCATTTTTATTCCAGTTATACCTGAGATTAGCATTAACTGCCCTTCAGGGAAGAGATAATGAACTGTCCAGATGTTTGGATTCAGAAGTTATGGCCAAAATGGCTTTAAAACAACTCTGCTCCCAAATTTGTATATACAGAAGCTTTGGACACACACACATCCTTCAGTAATTGTGGATATTAAAGAAAAATAGGGACTAGAATGGAATTCTGTACCAAGTCTATGGACAAATACTTGCATTTTTCAACATGGACGGTTTATTCAAATTTTTCTAAGTACACAGTTAATATAAACAAACACTTCCACAAAGTAAATCCCGAACAAATGGAAGCAAAATGTCAAGAACTTTATTTCCAACATTTCACATGCCTGAACAACAAAATAAAATGTTTGTTTGCACAATTAAATCAGGCCAGGCCAAAAGAAAAAACATGAGAATACCAGATTTCTTTGTAGACTTGATAAGAATGAAAACTGACCACAGCCTTTAATGTGACACTTGGTCTAGACATAATCAAAGACTTGAGACAGAGCCAAGCTCTGGACCTCAGATCACTGTAACTTCCATTACCCAGCATTGGTAAGGGCAGTGACAGCTTCACATTACAGAAGTCACTGGGACCAAGGAGGATTTGATTTTTGCTCACAGCAAAGTTTAAGAAATTATATCAGATGGGGATTTTTAATCACAACACACAGGGAAAACTAAGATCTTGTAGTTGATCCTGCTTTGAGCAAGAGGCTGGAGCAAGTGACATCCTGACAACCCTTCTAGACTGAACTGTTCTGCAGAACAGGGTAAGGAAACACCAGGAGAAGGGTTTGGAGAGGAATATACAAAAGGTATTAAAGTATTCCTCTACCTGAATACACAGCAAAAGTAAGCAAAAGCTATGAATTGTTACCTTGGTTGAGTGACAATAACAAATGGGTAAAAATGAGTAAAATCTTGTAATAGTTTCATTTAAATAGCACTGAAGTGACAAAGCTTTTAAACTATCATTTATCAAGAAAAATCATGTGTTATACTGTGCAAGGAATTCAACTAGTATTTCATAGAATCATAGAATATCCTGATTTGGAAGGGACCCACAAGGATTGTTGAAGTCCCAACTCCTGGCCCTGCACAGAAGAAGCCCAGAATGGTGCCCTGTGCCTGAGAGCATTGTCCAAACTCCTCCTGAGCTCAGCCAGGTTTGGTGCTGTGCCCATGTCCTCAGGAGCTGTTTAGTGCCCAGCCACCCTCTGGGTGAAGAACCCTCTACCTGATATCCAACCTAACCCCCCCTGACATTGCTCCAGCCATTTCCTCAGCTCCTGTCATTGGTCACCACAGAGGAACAAGAAAAAAACACCAATTTCTTTTGTCCTTTCTCTATTTCCTAATCAACTCCAGGCAGTTCTCTGTCCAGTATATTACACTTAATGGAAACTACTGATTTCAGGATTTACAGTAACTAACAACACACAAAAGCTACTGAACACCAGAAATAAAACACTGACCATCGTGCCAGTACACAAGAGCTTCACATAACCAAAATGCCAAAGTCTACCACACAAGCCTTGTAAATGCTACAAGCAAGACAGGAAACCATTCAGGATATTCAAGGCAGGCACTGCCATTTCTGAGAATTCAAAACAATAGATGTTAAAACTACTAAAAATGTTTGTTTTGCATCCTCACATGAGAAACATCAAGTATCTATACAATAATTAGAAAAGAGTAATTTATTTTTTTTAAGTGTCACCACATCACATTTTTGGATGGTGAGAGAGGCAAAACTGCAAAGCCACAGGCAGGGCAGGGAGTCCAAGCCAGGCAGTTGTGTCCCCTTATCTGAGCACTCTCAGCAGCACTTGTACTGCTACTGTGTTTCAACAAGGACCACACAAGAGTGTTCCCAATCACAGAGTGTCACACATGGATACATCTCATCTCAAACTCCCTTCAAAACACACAGTAATGGTCCTGATAACCTCATGTAGTCTAGCTTCTATTGTACCTGAGGAGAAGCTGTGCCAGGGGGGCTTTACTTTGCTTCCACTTAATTTCCAAATGTCAAACTTTGTAACCAAGGACTGACCAGAAATTTTACTTCTGTAAACCAATCACGTTGGGGTTTTCTAGGAGTCAGTTGTAAACAGCATTCTTAAAGCACCTTTCACATGACTGCCATCTTAAAAGAGAAATTTGAGTTCAGAGATGCTTACACTGAGGGATACTGACAGGTATTTTGTTTCTAAACTAACAAAACAGGAAGATTTGACAGTAGATTTCAATCTAAATAGATTACAATTTTCAGAAACTTCTACTGAAAGAGTTCAAATTTTTAAGTTCTACTGCACAGTGCTAAAAATCTACTAACACAGAACACTGCATGAAACAAAACACAACATTTCTGTTGAATTAAGCAGCCACAAACAAAAACAAAACAGAGAACTGCACACTTACCAAATTTTAAAAAAGCATGCGCAGAGGAGGCTCTGTCATCATCCAAATTGGCCATTTCAAATTGGTGCAGCTAATCACAAACGTCTCAGGCTAAGCTACAGTCATTTTCAAAACTGTTTAGTAAATGTTAAAGGCAATCAGCATTAAATTAAGTGAAAGCAATGTTAGTGGAGTTATTAACACAACAGAGTGCACAGCACAAACTCTCATTACATCTTATGTTTCCTTCTTCTACACTGACCTCTTGGTTTTATTTGGCTTTTACTTCCATAAAACTTAGTTGTTTACTCCAAATGAGTAAAAGGACACAGTTTACAAAAAACCCCCATCTTTTGGATATTTGAAATGAGCTTTGTTATTCAACAGGAAATTTGCTACAAATACCAAAAGGTGATGAATACAATCTGGCATTTTTCAAGATGAAATAAAAGTATTTAACTACTCCACACTAAACTGTTAAGTAACATCAATGATAAGGAGCTAAAATTCTGCTAATGCGTAGTGCTGCTTTCATTCCCTGTGAAATCTACACCAGGATGTTTCTTGCAGTCATAAACATTACTTAATGCACAGAATATCTCAGTTATTTGAGGTAGGACATCTTCCACTTCAGGATACACAACAGGAAAAACATGTCTGTAATTATGATGACAAGTTTTTCCAAATCTTTAAAGTTTATGTTTTTTAAAGTAAGAAAAGTTTTAGGGGCTTGAGACTAATCAACTACTATCTTTAGAATCTGTTGCTAATCAGAGTAGCAACAAATGAAACAGTATTTTATTGCTTCAGGAAGGGAAATGAAAATTTCTGAATAAATTTGGTTTTACTGAAAAAAAGGAATTCATAATTTAATACACATAAACATGAAGATACAAATTACCTCCTACAGGATTGAGCCTTACATGATCCTTGCCTGCAGGCTATAAAACATGTGCACTTCTGTCACTGGTGCACTTCTGGCACGTGTGTTTATACTCCATGTTTACTACATCTTACTCCAAGAAGCACTCTAGTTAAAAAAACCCAACAAAACAGCTCAGGCCTAAGCCAAAGCTGAAACGTGGGGGAGTTTCTGTCACTTTCTATGATAATCCCAACCATGTCTCTTTCTGTTAGGGCCAGGAAGAAAAAAGCCCTGAGGTTATACAAATTACAACATAGAGATGCAGCAGTAAATTTGAAATATAAGAACACTATTTTTATTTTTAGCTATGAATGCTACCTGAAAGACAATAAATAAAATTTAAATTTTAAATCAACTTTTTTAATGAGAAAAAAACTTTTCATCTAAAATAACGTTTATTTCTTGAATAAATAATGTTAAAATGTTATTTCCTGACATTTCTTCAGGAGTTATATTAAACACCATCAACAAATCTCTGGACAAAATCTGTATGAACTGGGAAAGAAGGAAGTGAACTACAGTAACAATGTCATTGCTCAGAAAACAATTCTTTATACTTTAAACAAAAAAGTAACGGGCAGCAGCAGCAGCATTTAAGAAACAGCGAAGTTTGTGAAACCATGAAATGCCTTCTGCAGACACAGGTCCTGCGGGGGATTCCCGAATTCGGGAATTCAGCCCCGGCCGTGCGGAGCTCTGAGGCTCCGTCTGTAACACCCTGCGGATCCCAGCCCTGTAATCGGAACCGACCCCAAAGTCACGGCTCCCTCTGGGCACTGGCAATCGAGGGACCTGCCAATCGATCTATACATAAATTAAACTTTTAAAGCCAGAGTAACCAGACCAGTCTTTGAACAATCACTTCTTTAGAGTCCTCATAAAGCCCCGCTGTAGCCTCACGCTGTCTGATCAGTTACTAGCACAATAAAACAAACCAAACATGCAAATAAGTAACAACTGAGTTTTATAAGCATGTATGGCATATAAATAAACACAGAGATCGTCTGGAAAACTCTCTCCATTAGAACAACTAAACCCTTACTATGACTGTATTTTACTTAAAAAAAAAAATAATTCAAACCCCAAGTTTTTTGAAGTTCATAAATTCAGGCTAACTGGGCAAACATCACCCTTTGGTTTAGGCCAGAGCGAAGCTGCTCCACAGTCCACGCTCAGAATGAGCAATTCCCACGCTGTAAAGCTGTTACCTTGACCCAAGGGAACCCTGGCAAAAGCTGGGGCTTTCCTCTAAACACTTCCTCCACAGCCGCAACCCTCTGTCCCCCTGGGTAGCTGCCTTTGGGCACAGGGGACAGCGGAGCGGCACCGGGGCTGTGCA